>PVKY010014034.1:0-10756 GCA_004027775.1 Bradypus variegatus | reverse complement strand
ATGTTGACAGCTCTCAATGTAATGCTTCATTGATTCCACTCTTCTTGTGAAGGATTCCTTGTCTGTTAAAATGACAACCATGCAACCAGTATTGAATGCCTACTATGCACTCAGCCCTGTGGTCAGCAATGGGGGGTTACAAACCAGTCACTCATACTTTTAGACTTCAGGATGTTTATAATCTAATTGGTGACTTATAATTAAGCACTTTAAGCCATCAGAAAGCACAAGTAAATTAATGGATAGATTTTGTGGTAAGGACCGCGGGTGATGCAGGATTTAGGCAGAGAGGGACGTTAATATTGTTAACTGTAGAATTGGAATAACCCAAAGGATAGGTAGGTTTGGATACATGGAAAGGAGAGAAGAGAGAGTTTCACGCCTGGAGGGAGTGTGTCCCAAGAAATAGAGATAAAAATATGCTAGCCCTGCTTATGGAACAGGGAAGAAAGCAGCTGGGCTTCCTAGAGTGGAGAGTGAATACAAAGAGATGGAGAGAATGTATATCAGAAATGAATGCTATGGACAAATTCTGAGTGAAGGATTTTAGAAGTCAAAACAAAGAGCTCAAAATTGATGCGGGAGGGAATAAGTCACTGACAAGTTCATTTAGGAAAGTGAAGAAATTAAGGTCAAGCCTAATGTGATTCTCCTCAATTTGAACATTAAGATGAGAGTAAATATCAGACAGCACTTGTTTCTTGGTCAGTCTTAATGAACTCCACTTTAATAGGCCACCACCATAAGGACAGTTATCACTGGTTAAACATATGAACAACAACCTTGAACATAAAAGTAGTCCCAGGATTTGATTATTTTTATCTGTTATTTGTTGGCTGGAGAACTTTAGTGACAGCATAGCAATTAAGTGTAATTAGGCAGACCAACAGTTAGAATAAGATAAAGCCAATTCCTTCTAAATGATGTTTCCCTTGAAGTTTTTTCACTTAAAATTTGAGTGTAGTAGATTGTTTTATTCTAGAGAATTCCTCTAGGAAGAGCAAGTTTGCATTTCTAATATAGACTGCCCAGTGATTGATCCATAAATATGATTCAAAAGAATGTGAGCATCAGGTTTTTGAAGTTGTTTTCCTGACAACTCATTGAAATCAATAATTGATTCATTGATGAAGTTGTCTTGGTTTTTGAAATTCAGGATGATTTTTTGAAAGGAAGTATTGAGAGAATCAAAACTCCCCATATATTTCAATTCTGTGTGTTTAGCTTACTTGTGTTCTCTGGGCAATAGTGGCCACCCTCATTTGTCAAGGATTCTCTTTATTTTTATTCCCTCATTCCAAAAAGATTGCATAATCCGTATAAATACTACCAGAGATAAGCCATTTTCTACCAACACCTTATAAGAATTCTTCAACCTGAATTGCTAGGACAAGTAAACAAAAAATTTTAACTTCCTTAGTTTTAGAAATTTAAGTAAGATGTCATCCCTTCCCAACTCCTCTTTCTCCTGGGACTGTCATTGGTGCCTCCTCTGCTCCTCTAAGTCTGTCATTCATATGGGTGTTTCAGGCCACCAAAGGACATCCAAAATGCCATTCTCCACCCCCTTCTGAGAGCCAGTGGTCACAAGCCTATGTTCTGTTCCCCACTGGTAGCATCCAGGTGGAATTTAAAATAGAATGGATGGGGACCCAGTTATGTAAAAAGTAACCTCTGGTCTTCTGTTCTATCACAGGAGTTAAGACCAGCTGGGGTGCTTCTGGTATCAGTTTCCAGTACATAAGTCTCTGTGATCTGCAGCAGAAATTCTTACAACAGGGCCCTTAGAAGTCGTGTCCTCTGATGGGTTGCCAGAGACAGAGTCCAAGGCATATCTGTGCGGGCAGTCTTTTCTTGCTGAGTTTCCCAGGGACTGAGAGAAAACTACCATAGTGAACAGCTCCCTTGGGTTCTACAACTAGCAATCTACAACTGTCCTGGCTGGGAGGTGGGATTGGTTGGTGCCAGCCACTTATCTGGTTCAGATGGCTCAGCTGGCCAGAGATGACCACAGTCAGAGGGTCAATGCTTCAAGAGAACTCCACTGAGTGAAATGAATGTGCTTGAAATCCTGGCTATCTCCCTTCTAAATCCCCTTTTCAGAGTATATCTCAAAACACCTTACACGCTACTAGGAAGACAAGCACATGCTCTCCTTGTGGGATCAAGAATCTCCAGTAACCTGTGTAAACTTGGAGTTACATGGTGATTTGTCTTAATGGCATTTATCAAATTTTAGGTAGCTCCTCTCAGATCCCATTTAGTGAACAATTAATGGTATGATCTTTCCAACATTTTATAGGTAGACACCTGAAGCTTAGGAAACTTGCAGAATACATCCAAGTTCACAGTAAGCATCAGGTCATAGTCAATGGCTCAATTAATCTTTTCTTCTCCAAATTATAAAACCAAAAACAATAAATAGGAAATGAGGCTCCTGTTTGTTGCTAAAGGAAGGCAATTTGAAATTTGAATTGTATATTTGTTTGAATTTGACCCTTCATTGACTTCACTCCTTAATTCTAAATAGAAAGCATAATCTCCACTAAAAATAGTAGAAATGAACCACTTTGTATAAATAGATATGAATTTATATGACAGCAAGTTTCTTAATCTCTCTGAGCTCACTTCCTTATCTATAAAATGGATATTAATTCTACATTATGAGAATTGTTGGGGGATTGAAAGCCTGCATGTGTATATTGGAAGGAATTAAGTATTTCAAGATACTTGTTTTCCCATTGCTTTGCTTTATTTTGTTTGGAAATGTTTTTATTTTATTTGATAAATAAAGTAATTAAAAAAATGGCTTGACCCACTGGTCTTAGTTTCTGAGAACAGAAAACTCTTGAGTGATTTTCAGAAGGGTCTGTTTGGATCCTAGGGATATGTGATGGATCCCTAGAGTAATAACAAAGGTGATATTCAAGTGACTCTGCCCCACACTGTTCCCACTTTTATTGCCCTGTCTGAAATTCTCCACTCACTTGTCTGTCTTGCCAACTAGACGGTGAGCTCCACAACCGTTTGGCTCAGTGCTAAGTCCATGATAGAAACTTGCAGTGCATATTTTTGAATTTTAAAAAGTCAAACAAACTCTCCGAAAACATCTACCACTGTTGGCCCTAAAATCAGCCTCAAATATTGATGCCCTCTACTCTCCTCGGTCCCAAGACTGCTTTCTCCTTCTTTCCCCAACTCTGCTAACCCCAGATTTCCCTTAAAAGGAGTAACTTCTCTAGATCATTTAGGCCATGTAGGTGTCTACTCAGGCTGGTCCTCATCATGTCAATCTACTCTATAAGTGTTCAGAAAAAAGGATCTCATATATAGAGCACACCACACCTAAGGCACAACAACGAATGAACCGTGGTCCCTCTTGGAGAAGTTCACAAAGTAAAGTGAGCTTGGAAGAAGGCTCTGATTTTCAGGGAGGACACTAGCCATTATGATGTCAGAATGTTTCTGGAGCAGTAACTACACCCTATCATCAACTTGACCCTCTAAAAATTACAATGTGGCTTTAGGACCTGGAACATAGTGTGCACTCAATAAATATTTGTTGGAGAAAGGAATGAATAGGATAGGATGTGAACTTCAGTGAACTTTTATTGCTCTGGGTCTATCTGGGAGAAATGCAGCGAATGTTATCAAATCTTTTAATAGAGTATGTCTGGATTCAGGTTCTTACTAAGCTGTAGCACATCCATACCGAGAATTTGTCAACATTTCAGAAATCCTTTGAAGCCTAGATGATGCCCTCTGGAACTAAGTGAGGCAGGGCTTCCTTATTCCACAGTAAGCATGTTCCAGTTGCCTTCAGTGTTCCCCAAAGACCTTCCAACCTGCAAACCACTAACTAACCTTCCTATATTTCCAGGCACCACCACATTCCCCCACTGTGCACTTTTTGGTCTAAACAGTACCCTATTAGATTCTGTATTCTTTACTGGTGATATCAAATTATTTCATTTTGGACTTGTCTCCATGGTTGACTTGTACAATTGAAAGGCTCTTGTGCTTTATAACTCCATCAGTACTGGGTGTAAGAAGATATTTATTCAGTTGCTTTAAAAAAAATTGTCTTCAATGTGCCGTCCTGTCCAACATCTCCAAAAGAGCTACAGTGGGCCTGGGAAAATAGTAAGGACACAATCCTCATCTATTCCAGAACTCTCCAGAAGCTCTCTCTTTCTCTACCCTCCATCTTCTGCCTAGGGCTGGTGACAGTGCTCTCAAGGACTGCAGGAAATCAGACCAACAGGGAAAACAAAATCACAAAACACAATACAAATATGGCAGAACTAAAGGCTGGGCTAGAACCTTCCCTTTCACTAAAAGAAATACATACGTAAATGACAACGATTATAAGCCTGACAACACTTTATCCATCCTCTGAAGTCTGGTGACACCTGAGACCTCATGCAGCGTGTTGAAATGTCAACTTGTTTGGTACCAACTCTTACTCAAAAAGATTATTCTGTGAGGTGAAGGGAAGGAAAGAAATCGCAGCTACCGGGACAGTGAGATTTTTCAGTCACTCCAATCCAAGTTGGGCTGGAGTGAGTGGAACTCAAAGACGTCTCCCATTAGCCGCAAGCCTTCACCCAGGACTGCCGAAACAGAAACCTCCCCGTCAGCTGTCAGGATGAATGAATCAAGCCGCCTTCCGCAGGGTCCCTTTCCCAGGTCACGACACACCCGGGGCTGGGAGCGCGATGCGGGAGCCGCCAGCCGCGGGCGACCCGGAGGACCTGCCCTCAGCCAATGGGAGCTTGAGACCGGGGGATGGAGAGATGCGGGCTGCAGCTGGGCCAATCAGACGCCAGGCGCGGCCAGGGGGAGGGAAGAAAAGGGGACAAGAGGCCCCGGGGCGATGGAGCAGAGCCACGCCAACATAAGTTTCTCACCTTGGAAAGCGAGGGACGCTCCCGCATCTCCCTCACAGCTCCAACTCGCCGCGGGAGCACGGTCCCAAGCTACTTTCTCCACCTCCTCACACTGCTCCCTGCAAGCGAGGGGGAGGCTGCTGAGAGCCCCTGTCTCGGCTGGACATCTTTTTATGCTGCATGCAGGGAGAAAGAAAGCGACGGACAACTTGGAGCTGGGGAAGTGACCTCCGACCCAGCGGACCACTGGGCGGGGAGGGTAGAAAAGAGGAGTGGGTGGCGAGCGCTGTGGACTCCATGCGGGGGCCATGGACAGGGCGGCGCTCCTGGGACTGCCTCGCTTGTGCGCGCTTTGGGCAGCCCTGCTCGTGCTGTTCCCCTGCGGAGCCCAGGAAAACTGGATGTGAGTCTGGGGGCAACGGGGATACGGTGGCAAAAGGAGTGCCCAGCCCCAGGGAAGTTCAGCTGAGGCGTGGGGAGAGGGGCGGGGAACCCAGGGCGGGTAGCCTACTTTTCGGAAATACACCTGGGATGGGGAGGGGGAGAGAGCAGGGGAGCGGCTTACCCTAGGGGCGGCCGTGTCTTGCAGGTGGCTGGGCATCGCCTCCTTCGGGGTTCCAGAGAAGCTGGGCTGCGCCAACTTGCCTCTGAGCAGCCGCCAGAAGGAGCTGTGCAAGAGGAAACCGTACCTGCTGCCCAGCATCCGAGAGGGCGCCCGGCTGGGCATTCAGGAGTGCAAGAGCCAGTTCAGACACGAGAGATGGAACTGCACCGTCGCCGCCGCCTCGCCGGGCGCCGGCCCCCTCTTTGGCTCCGAGCTGAGCAGCGGTGAGTGCCGGGGCTCGCGGGGCTGGCGCGGGACAGAGCGCCACAACCCTTCTGCCAGTTCCTCTAAATAGAGCAGACAGTTCTTGCGAGTTCCAGTCGCGTGGTCTAAATCCCGAAAGAAGCCCTTCCGTGGACCGGAACTGGGGGAGAGCGTTGGAAGCCAGCGGCCAGAGCCGAGGTGCAGGTGCTGTCCTGGAGGCAGGTGGCGCCCCCAGGGCCAGAGTGGGGCGATTGGGGCGGTAGCTTTTCTTCTGTCCCGCGGCGCCCCTCTGGAGTTGGAGGAAAACTCTGACTCTGTTACCCCGGCGACCCCCTCGGGCCCTGTAGCGCCCCCCTACGTGGGTGACCAGCTGGAGAAACATGATGTCGGCTGCAGGGAATGGTGCTGCCGCATCTGCTTCGGTTTCACCAGCTCGGGGCACCGGACTGATGAAATAATGCTGATTTTAAAGGGAGAGTGTCCCGAACAACACATCCTGTGGCTTACCCGGGCACTGCTGCTCTGGCGCTCTCTTTGGTTCTCTTTCGCCGTCCTTTCCCTCTTGGGCGCACACCCGCGGCGCGGAAAGCTGTAGGAAAGCAAAGTTCCACTTCCACATGGTAGTGACTTGATGAGAATAAAAGCAAAGGGAGGCAGGATTGTTCCAGGAATATCAACAGATTCCAAGTATTTCAGGACTTGGGCGCTGAAAGATTCGTTGTTTTTCACGTTCATTTCCTTTCTCCCTCCGCCTGTGACCTTTCTCCACCCGATCCCAGCACACACCGACGCCAAAGCATCGCCTTCCCCCGCTGCGTTTTGCCCGGCACACCCTTCCCAAGGAGCCCTGACTCCCCGCAGGAAAAAAAAAAAGTTCTTTACAGTTGCTGAAATGCAGAGGCATCAGCTGCTGAAAAGGTTTATTGGACAACGGGAGTGAAACTGTTTGTACTCCAGTCTAAACATCTCGAAAGGAAACAACGAAGCCGCCTGCTGGGTCCTTTCTTGCCCATTTTATTAATGTTTTAATGGGGCTTTAATTTTTCAAGGATTTTAGCTCAATCCTCACTGCAGGTGTGCTAAATAATTCTTTTTCAATATTCAATATTTTTCCATAGCAATTCCTTTTTTTGCTAGCTTTATATTTCAATTATTTTACCTTTCTTTAGCTTTAACACTGTAAGAGGATAAACTAGTACTAAGTAAAATGTTTACCTGTTTCATATTAGTGTCAGTGATCGTTAGTCACATGATCCTGAAAGAAGACCAGTTCTTTGATGTGAAAATAAACTGTTACATTTACCTACTAATTGTTTTTTGGTCTTCATTTAATTTCATTTGCATTTTAACATGTATTATTTTTTGAAACAAATATTACACCAAAATTTTCAACCTGTGTTTTGTGAGAACACATTTAAAATTTAAAAAGAAAGATAATCTGGTTTCCTTTGGATGTTGTATTACCGTTTACTGTATCCGTGCAAAAAATTTTAAATTCAACAGGTAGTTTTTGAGTTGTTACTTTATGTTAAGCACTCAGCTAGGTGCTGGCACACATTTCAAATTTTAAAAGTGAACTGAAGATTTTAAGGTGTGAGTACAATATATGACATGCCCTGAAGTGAGATACTGAAAATGAATGTTCTTTTTTTTAAGACTAGAAAAATAGGAAATCTTCCTTTCTAAATCTTCCTTCCTTTCATTAAAGTATCCATCGTAAGCAATTCCTTTCATTAAAGTATCCATCGTAAGCAATTGAGAGGATGAGTAGGAGGCTTTGTTCTGGACATTAACAGAGACACACATAGCTCTCTAATTTAGCAAATATGTTTTATTCCAGGCACCAAGGAAACAGCATTTATTTATGCTGTGATGGCTGCAGGCCTGGTGCATTCTGTGACCAGGTCATGCAGTGCAGGCAACATGACGGAATGTTCCTGTGACACCACCTTGCAGAATGGCGGCTCAGCTAGTAATGGCTGGCACTGGGGAGGCTGTTCTGATGATGTTCGGTATGGCATGTGGTTCAGCAGAAAGTTCCTAGATTTTCCCATTAGAAACACCACCGGAAAAGAAAGCAAAGTACTGCTATCAATGAACCTTCATAATAATGAAGCTGGAAGGCAGGTATGTACTGAAACATGGAATAAAAATCCAGTGCCTTTTAGGTAAATAATGCTAGGATTACATGTCTGGATGAATCTATCCAAATAGTTTAAAAACCAAACATTTACAGTCGAAGAATTATTATATATATGATTCTTTCAAGAGTGTGTATTGACCACATTGATCTAGTTTAGGTTCTGCATCTCGTGGGGCTTGAATCTTGTTATAGAATGTGTTTGTATGCCTTGTATACCTGCAACATTAATTATAGAATAATGGATGTAGAAGTTCCTGTTGAGTTATTTGGTTCCACCCCCTTAGCTTTTAGTGGCAAAGCTGGAAAAGGATACACAGATGTGCCTTTCTAATGGGACTGAATCAAATTTGACTTCCCCAAATTTGAATTTTGATTATTTTTTAAATCTATTTTTATGTAGGCAATGGCTCCTAAACATATTAGCAGTTTTGTCCCTATTTTCTCTAGAGAACACTCTCGAATTTACTAAGGGAATACATAACCCTTAACTAATATTTTTTTAAAACAAAGTTTTTAAACGTGGAAATAGTTATTTATTATGAAGTAATATAGGCTCATTGTAACAAGTTATACAAATAGATAAGTGTAAAGAAGACAATAGATGTATTAAATATATAGATTTTAAATATGCATATATGTATTAAAAATTGAGGAGAGGCAAATTTGAAGAACTGCCATGTAATTAACCTCTTTTATTAATTCTGATTTTTATGTTGTTTTCCTAAAATAGAGTATACTTGTAGCTTTATTCAACTTGTATACCTTTACATTAATGAATATTGACACGTTTGTGTTCTACAACATGGCAATTCACGGCAATTCATATTGACTTTTCTAAAATAGTCAAATCCTTTTTGTTAATATCTATTCATTACGTTTAAATAACATTTTTTAGGACAGGAATATCAGCACATATTTATAATATTATAAATATCCAATAACCTGTAAAGGTCCTACAGTAGTCATTGCAATCTACCACATTCTCCTGAAAAAAATTAAAACAAGTTGCAGTATCTCTCAGGAAAATTTAAAGTTGATATTGCATTTGTTTTACATTTTTGGAAAGCGAATAAATGGAGCCCATTCATAATAGTTGCAAGTTCCAGCCAGTTTTCTTCACCTAAACTGCTCTGATTTAAATACAAAAGCAGAAATCCCAGCAAATTTATCATCTTAGCACTTGTATTCAATGCAAAAAGCAAAATAGAAAACAGGAATGTTAGTAAATAGCTTTGTCAGCTTTTCAAATCTTTTGTTTAGAAATTTAAAAAATTATTTTATCTCACTAAAAAGTGACTTTCTTGCCTAACATCATGATTATGCAATGCCTCTATTCCTAAAACATTTTTTTAATTGAATGAATTGTTATTTCAGTTTAAATATTATCCAATAAAGGAATTTTTATTATTTCTAACATATTACAAAAGCAGTTTAATGTAATTAACATGCGTTTTTTTAAAGTCTAGAGTTAAAATAGAGAAAAACTCAAAATAAATCAAATTAGCATATTTTAAAAATGAAAAACAATCAAATGAATATTATTATTAATATAGACTTTAAATCTTTAGCCATTCTTTAAATAATTTAGTAGGGATTTAAAAATTTTTAACCAAAAAACAAACTCAGAGACTTATGATTAATGAATGCTCCATAAATAAAGTTATCTCTGAACTTAGGAAAAGCCCTAAATCATTCCAAAATGTATTTTTATTACTAATATTAGGCAACTCTTTAGTTTTATTCTGTTTTGGGTGTTTCCCAAAGGAAGTAGCAATATTTGCCTTTGTAACTGTTAACTTTTATCTCAAACCATTATATATATATGTTCTGATTTTTAAAAAAAAACACAACTATTCAGCATGGATTTCAGTCCATCTCATTGGCAAAAAAAAAAAAATAATCTCTTCACATTATCGAGGTTCTTGCTCTTATTCTAATTATGTAGTAAATAATTCAGCCTATGCATATATACACATTTTGTGCAAATTTAAGGGTTTTTTATTCCTTCTGAATCATTTTTTTTCCTTTTCACATTGTTATGGATAGAGTCTTAAAACATCATAAAATATTTACCTGGGTTTCTTGAGGGTATTGCACTGGTGTTTTTGTCAGTGTCTGCTTGAGAAATATTACATTCAAAATATTTTTGTATTTTTCTTTCGTTTGTGGCCAAAAAAAAAAAAAAATCAAACAGTTTTCCAGGGTATTATCTAACACGAAAGAGCAATAAACTCAGTTTTCAACATTGGCAATTAGGATTTTAATCTAATAGCATATTCTTCCAAGTAAAGTTCAAGATCTGCATTCAATTGAGTTGATTTTTTAGTCTCAAATCCCCAAACTCAAAATGTAGGAAAGCATTCAGAGAAATGTGGGTACTGGCGCTTAGTAGTGCTCCGAGTGGGATAGATGATTTTCTAACCGCTGACCTTAAATACCCTGAATCCCACTTGGTTTCTGACACCATTCCTAAAGTTATGACTCCAAAAATAATGTTGCTACATGGTGATTGGTTAACAGCATAATGTGATGTCTTCCAGGGGCAGAACTTCTGGGAATAATGTGACTTGGAATATTTATGGGTATTTCTTTTAGTGTGCTTAAAATATTTCCATTCTTCCCATGTCCACCTCATAAACTTTTAAGATTCCTTACCCCATAATTTGTTTTATGATGAGTAACTCAAAAAACTAGGAAGGGCCTGACCCCAAATTTTCATTGACCTGTTTCAAGAATATTTATAAGTAGTTGAACAACACTTAAGTGTTTTGCTGTTTAGCAGGTTCAGATATATTTTTGGACAGAAAGGGACAAAATGGGTCAGAGGAATAGGAATTCTACATACACTCATCCAACCTTACATTGCAATTTTCATTAAAAACTTCGATCACCTAATAGTTGACAAAATGAAATGCT
>PVKY010014033.1:0-10754 GCA_004027775.1 Bradypus variegatus | reverse complement strand
ATCCCTTACAATAGAATGCTAAGGCACCTAAGATTTCTAAGTCTCCAAATTATAACTCCTCTGTGCTTCCATTAACTAGATTCTACTCCCAAACCCTTTTAACAATTACTTGGAATTTTCTACTTTATTCATACACTTTCCATTTGAACACCCAGACAACCAGCATATTTCAAAGTGATCTTTCTTTAAAATAGATTTCTCTTTCTCAGTTTTCTCATCTGTAAGAGAGGGTTGCCAACCCTAGGGAGTGGTGGGAACCCCAACAAATGAGAGAGTGCAATTCTAAAGTGCAATAGCAGATACTGGGCTCCAACAGATGGTTGCCATGTGGGAATATGAGCCCAGTGTGGCCAAATCTGACAATTTCCCAAGAGAAATGAGAAATCTAGATTTTGGGTGTAAAATATTCTAAATTGTAAATATTTTGAAGTAATTCTATTAAAAAAACAAACTGTGCAGGCCAACATGTGCAGGCAAGAAAAACAAACAACAAAACACTCACATTTGCAGTCCTCTCATTTGTAGACTGCTTTATATGGGGTTAAAGGCAGAAAACTCTGGGAAGGGAGGTAAGAAGAGAAGGCTGATAGGAATTTCAGCTTAGTGAAATATTTGTTTTTTGAAAAATGAGCTTTAATAAGAATAATTTTCTTGGTAGAAGTGGGGGACTGAGGGGTTGTGAAGAGGAGTGGATGGGGACTAAATCCCTCTTGGATTAGATTCTCTATTTTTCCTTCAGTGATTTTTATTGGTCTTGGGCCACAAGAAAAAATTGCAGGACCTAACTAAGAGCTCAAAGGGAGTCATCATTTACAACTGCGTGAAGTGCAAATTCCTTTATTCAAGAAACAAGTTACAGCATTTGCAAATTTGTAAATAATGCAGCACTTTCCCTTCAATCCAAATACTTCAGGTGCCCCTGGGGAGAAAGAAAAAGAAGTCTGAGAAGGCAAAATGTTGGAAAATGACCTATGTTCCAAGAAACAGAATTTTACAAATATTTTTAGTAATTGATTTATTCAATTTATTTAGGAACTATAAAGGGACCCAGTTCTTAGGTCAATAAGAATGACAGTATCAAGAGAAGTAAATAATTTCAAATCCAAAAGTCAAAGCATGTCATTAACGGGGTACTTTTTTCCAGAAGGGCTGAAAGTAAAAAAATTTCCCCAACCTTCCCTACACCCTTGGTTTGTGGCATAAAAGAAATCACAAGCCATGACAGTCAATATGGTCAATGACAGAGAAGGAATCAGTGACACATAAAGACATGAACCCCATCTCTCTCCACAGTGATAGTTTTTTTGAATCATTCAGTTCACAAATATTTAATGAGGCCCTTTTATAAGATCCTGTAACTGCTATTAGAGATTCAAAGGATATACCCTAGGAGAAGGTATGGCGGTGTTAGGAAAGTACAAGTGAAAACTCATTCATTTCTCCAAGATTTTTAAAGCACTTCTCTATAGATTGAATTGGGAGCTGAGGATACAAAGGATCTATCCCTGCCCTCAAAGGGTCTGAGGTCTACAAACAGATTTTTAAACCAATCATTTCAATTACTGAGTTTAATGCTAAAGAAGAGGAATGAGTGCCACATCATGGATGCCTTGACAAATGCTTGACTCTGCCAGGAGAGCTTTCAAACAGAACATCACCAGGCAGAAGGATGGGGAGGGCATTCAGTAGAGGTAGAGGCAAATGGAATTTTGATGGACCTTACTCAGGAGAGTGACAGATCAGATGTGTGCTTTCAAATTGCTCTCATCTATCTTTTACTCACTGGGGTATGTGTGCAAATTGGCTAAACCTTTCCACAAATTATTTCAGCAAGTTGTATTGAGTCTTAAAAAAATATTCAAACTCTTTTAATCAGAAAGTCTCTATCTAGAAATTAGAGATGCTGCCAGAGACTTATATATGAGGAATTTTATCACAGCATTATTTGCAACCACAAAAAACTGGAAAAAATCTATGCATCTAATAATAGAATAAAGATTAAATATGTTATGATACATCTAAGCCATGCAATTTTATGCATTCCCTGTTTTAAAAAATCACATTTAAAAATATTTCAAGACAATTAAAAATAATCATGACATTAATATGAGTTTTAAAATGATGTAAAACGTTTAGTAATCCTAATCTTGTTTGAAAAGAATAAAAAGTAGTTCTCAACATTGGTTGTACTTTTTACCCATATCCTACTTTTCTAAAGTTCTTCATTGTTTTAGACATACCAGACAATTAAAAGGATGGGGTTTCTCCTTGCCCTGCTGAAAATGAAAAGAATCCGCTTTTGTTTCCTTCCTTCTTAACTAACAGTGTGATTCTAGATTTGTAAATCACTTCCTAAATCACATTTCTTAGTGGTATCCAATCTGTCTAGGATAGGAAGGGAGGCCAGGGGAAGGCTGAAAGAGAAAGTAATGGTCCAGAAGCTGAACATTACCATGAAAGCAGAGAAAAAGTGTGATGGGTGTGAGGCTGGGTGGATTAGAGGGAAAAGTGGCAGTTGTATCTTGAGAACAAGTTATTGGCATTGAGGATTTCAGGGCTAGAATATAAACATATTATAGAACGGTTCAGTAGAAGAAATGTCATAATGCGGTACATGATTAACTGCCAAATAGATGACGCCACAGAAAACAAACATTATAAAAGTTTGGAGGAGAGGGTCATTTGGCTAGCCTCAATGAAGATATTCCTCTTAAACCTCCATCTTACAATCTTTTTCATTGGCCATCCTTTCCAGGGACTTAGTTATTAAAGAACTTAAAGAACTTCTCTGGGAAATGATTTGAGCTATTAAATAATGGAAAGAGTATAAGAAAATTCCAATAGAATAGAAACAATTTGAAGTTAAAATACTATTTGAGAAATTCAATCTGCACAGAATTCACTTAATCATTCAATTTCTTCTTTCCTTTGAAACTTATTCTCATTAAACCTGTTTTAAAATATAGAACAAGCCCAAGAAATTTACTACTAAATGGGGACACAAATGTTTCAGGTCTCAGGAAAATGGTGCCTTGCTGGCTTTCTCCCTGGATTCCTTGATTTTCTGCATTTGAAGGGATGTAATTTCTCCCTTTGCTGAATTTTCTTGATTTTACCATTTCTTCTAACTAGCACCCTCTCCACATCCTTGCTACTCTAGGTTATCTGTGTCTACACAGCATCAAGTGACCTTTAGGTACCACTAGTTAAATGGATCAACACATTTACCAAACTATATAACTTGGACCCTTTTGCGGTTTTCCAGTCTATTTTAAACTCTTTAAACCTGACACTGGAAGATTTCCAATTTCCTGTATTCCTTGTGTGGATCTGGTTTATACGTGCTGGTCTCTGAAAGGGTGGAGAGGAGACAGCTGTTGAAAAACGAGGAGACTGGCAGTTTTAACCACACAATTTGGCCTAATAGCTTTGATATGCTAAACTTGCAAGCTCCCTCCAAGTGTACCTTTCTGATTTTGCATCACAACACCACACTGAATCCCTAAGGAAACCAGGCTAGTTCTTTAAATTAAAAAGAAAAGGAAGAAAAGAAAAGGAAGAGATGCAAACCATTGAAACCATTCTTTTAAATCATCTCCACAGACTGATTCCGCGAACTGCCGGCCTTCACAAATCCTGGGTACATTTGAGACCTTTAAAAAAAGGAGAAGCTGGGAATACTGATCCTGTTCTAAAGAGCGAAAACAGGTGATGTCATAACGCACAGTGCTGTCCGGTCACAGCCAAGGCCGAAAGGGGAGCTAGAGCGAAGCAAGTTATCTCCGGGGCCCGGAGGACCCCGCTCAAGACTGGGCACCAATCAGGTTCTCGCTCGGCGCCTGCCTTTGTTCTCACTGGGGTGCAGGTTTCTGGCTTCTTGTGTCGGGAACCCGCATTCTACCAGCACGCGCGTTGCTGGCCCCCTCGGGACACCTCGCTCTTCCCCGGACACTCCCCAGCGCCCCCCACCTCCCAACACCCTGTCAGCCAGAGCTTTTCCCAATTACATCTGCCTCCTCCCCCGAGAGCCGACAGCGCCGACGCTAAAATCCTGACTCACCATTTTTAGCTTTGGAAGAGGCAGGTCCAGCTGAATAGTTTTAAATGGCAATTTTGTTCCCTGAAACCTTCCCTCCCAAGCAGTGCTCTGTGCTCTGCATGTATCTGACCAGCTGCCTCAGAAAGGAGTTTTGGGTGAGAAGAAAAACCTGTCTTTTTGGCCCTTTCATGCTGGAGAAATAAAGGAAATTTCCATTGCTTGGAGGACTGTGAGAAGGGATTTCAGATAAAGGATGAAAACCCCAATCTAGAGTTTTTGTGTCTTTTTTCTCCCTAACCCGATTAATTATTTGTATGAATACACTTCGAGCATCTATCCCCAGCCCTTCCTTCCCAAGCCTCAGGTAACCGGTCTTTTTGCAAAACAAGGCTCACGGTAAGTGATGTATAAAGTTCTTTCAGATTCCTGGATGCAAAGTGCTACGTAACTGCAGTCTTCTTTAAGCTAAGCTTAGATTTTGGCCGAGAGAAAGGCTAACCATTGCCCTGACGGTGAAAACGTTTTAGCCTCCTTTTCTCAAGAGATCAGGAAATATTTAGTTCAGCCATAAACCCTCTAGCGAGCTCTTGTTCCCAGCTATTATCTCACTCTTCTTACCATTTCTGCAGGGACTGAGGGAAGGGGGCGTGGCCGGCTTTAGGGGAGGGGCTGGGCTTCCCAGGTTTATTTGCATGTAGCACGCCCTAGTTCTCTTATTGGCGGAGCAGCACAAACTGTATTCCCTTCCAGCTTGCTACCTAACTAACCCGCCATCTGCCTTCAGTTCGGAGCCCCGGAGATAAATTTAACTTACCCAGAGATTCAAGGCATCCTCCGCCTCTGCCATTCGCCGGTGCGGCTCCCAGCCGGCCTCTGGCTGCTCATTGGCTGCGGGCTAGCGCCCCGGGGGCGTGGCCGGAGCTGTCCGATTGGCGGGAGGGGGCGGTCCCGGAGCGTGGAGGTGGCGAAGGTGGTGGGCCGGCGGGGGCGGGGCCGCACTGAGGCGCTGCGGCGGTAGCGGCGGCGGCTGCTTGTCCTAGCCTGGCGGGGGCGGGGGTCTGGAGGATGGGGACGCGCAGAACAACGGGCCGGTAAGGAGCAGCCGCCGTGGTAGTCGCCTCGGGCAGCGCGGCTCGCTCTCGTGCTGTCGCCTTCGGTCCCGACATCCCGCCGGGAGGAGGCTGAGACCGAAGCGAGGCCAGTGGCTGGGGTCCGACCCCGCAGCAAAGCGGGCGGCGGCAGTGACAGCACAGAACGCCCTCACTCTCGGCAGCCGCAGCCACGATGAACCCGTCGGCCGCCGCCAACTACCTGCTCTGTACCAACTGCCGGAAAGTGCTGCGGAAGGTACGGGCTCTGCCTGCGGTCCGGACCTCGAGGGGCGCTTCCTGCCGGCCGGGGCTCGGGCTGTTCGGCCCCGGGGCGCACCCTTGGGGCGAGGTTGAAAAGGATCCCTGGGCACTTTCCCTACCCTTTTTCGCAGACCCAAAAAGGGGCGTGCGTTCAGGGTTGGAGCGCAGAGACTGCTGCTTTTTATCTCCTCTGAGCAGACGCTAGTCCCGAGGGTTTGGAGTTGGTGGCTTTTTTTTTTTTCGCACTTTGTGGTCCGTTTTTCGGCTCCCCTCCCTCCCTTGCCACCTCTGGTCTGCTCTTTGCGGCAGAGGGAGGGAGGACTACCTCCTCTGTCGGTCCTGGCGGCTCGATCCGCCTCCCGGTGCAGTTTAGCTGCTGATGAAGGTCGGTGTGAAATCAGAATAATGTGGTCTGGTCTTGAGTTACCTGGCTCCCTCTTTGCTGTAGCTAACTCATGCTATACAGCTCTTGGGTGTTTTTGTTTACTAAGTTGCTTTTGCTTTGCGCGCCCTCCTCTAAGACCTCCTTTTTCAATTCTGTTGCTGTCGTCTTGTGTCTATAACTCAGTCATTAAAGGAACTGGTTAAAGTAGCTTCAACTTTATGCCCATGGGAAATGCTATTCGCCTTTACAATTCCTTGGGCTGGGGTGGGGGGAGGAGAGGAGCAGACTGAGATGGACGTGGGTTATCCCTCCTTAATACCCTCCAACCCCCACCCCAGCGTTCGCCCAGAAAAATCAGATGCTCAATCAGCTTATTGCTTCCCGGAGTGGCTGATAGAAGTTTACTCCAGTATTGTTTAGCTCACTTGGCTTAATCGCTCCGTTGTGGGGGAGGGGGCCTTGGTGAAAAATGCCGCTTCTGACTGAGAAGACCTTTTAATCAGACTTTAGCAGCCCCTCTGCTTAATATTATAATCAGTTTATTCTTCTTTAGACTCTATTTTTACATTAGATTAAATGGAAACATTAGTTGAGGTGCTTCTGTTTGTCCAGTACAAATGAATTAAAATTGCTGAGCTGTGCAAATGCTTCGGGACAGAAAGACTCTAAGATGAACACGGTACTGGTTTTAGTCAAATTCTCTAAATACATTTCACTTTGGGATTGTTTTTTGTATACTAAAAAGAAAGAAAACATGTAAGTAAGTAAGCTCAAATATTTGTGCTCTTTGTCCAAAAACTGTTTTTCTTCCTCTGTGGGTCAGGCCAAGTGCCAATCAAAGTTGTTTTTCAAGCCTCTTTTCCCTGCAGTAGAGCTGCTTTTTTTTACCCCCCTATTTTATTTGAGATCGTTAGGAAAGCAAAGGGCTTACACATTTGAAGTTAATCGAACAGTTAAATATGTCTTAATTTGTATTTATTGGATATGTTTCTCAGATTTTTATTAAATGTGCATGTTGAGTATGTGCAGTTATTTTTTTCCATAAACTCTGGGATCAAATTACAGTTGATACTTGCTCAGCTCATTGTAGTGCAGCTTGTGAGAAATGTAATGGATCAGAAGTGCAGATCAGCTCAGTTGAATGTTAACTCTCTCACTGCAGGGCCAGATGTTATCTGAATTCAGCTTATTTCTTAACTTTAAAAGAGATAACATGTCCCTGGCATGACAAGGTTTGAGACACGTTTGATTAAACACAATCCTGGTTAAAATGACAGCTAGTTGTTTTTTAAAATATTAAATAAATAAATAAATAAGCTGTATTGACTTAGGTAAATATGTGCATGCTTTTCTAATGCCTCTGAATTTGGTAGACTTAATGCTATGTTTGGCGGTGATATTAGGCTTCAAAATCTATTTTAATTTTCTTTTGAAAGAACTTAGTTACGGATCCATGACAGTTTGCTAGCATTTGTATCTTTGTTAGCTTTTAAGAAAGTATTTGTGTTTACTTCCGAAGAGCATCCTCATTTCGATTATTAAAAGAAAGAAGTAAATGGAAATGGAATATTTGCCATTTATAATTGTGATGCATATCTGTGCCAATATTCCAGTTTTTAGTAATTCAAAGGCATTTAATGTTTCATGCAGTAGCATGAAATAAGGTTAGATGGAAATGAAGTTGTTTGAACCAGTTATGACATGATTTGGCAACATTTGTAGCTTTTTAAGAGTGCCTTTGGTAAGGGCTCTTAAGTCAGGTGTCTACCGTTTTAAATTCTACATCATTCTAAAATAGAATGTAAGTTTATTTCTAATAAAGACATAATTTTCTTTTTGCTAGAAAGTATGTAACTCGAAGTAAAATTAAGCTGTAACTCTCAAAAAGTGACTTTCTGAATTTCCTATTTTTTCCATTTAAGAAAGTGTTCGGTAATAACCAAGTGAGTCATAGCATTTTGAATTTTCAGTGTAGTTCATAATGGAAGAATGAAAGTCATGCACACCCAGTGCAAATTACTGTTTGCTGTTAGAACCCTTATTAGTGATGGAGGAAGGGTACCCTTACATGTGGCATAAACCTTTTGCTCTTTGTAAGTGGCTTAATTTGTTGCAGTGTTTGTTGAATTTGGGGGGAATAGCAAAAGGAACTGAATTCACCTTCAAATGAAATAATTTGGTTTAACCCAATATCCAAGACTCAAATATTTAATGAGATCACGTTTGTCCTTGGAATTGCCTCAACCATTTTGATTCAGCGTCTTTGAAAGTATAGACTTTTTTCAAATGGTGAATGTGCCTGATCTAGTAATCTTAGATCAGCAAAAAGAACCAAGAGGCAAAGTCATATTACAGAAACAATAACAAAAAATTGCCCTCTAATCTAAAACTCTTAAGAGTTTCATTTGCCCTATTATCACTGATGTGGTTCAATAGTTTTTAATAAAAGAGGAAATGCTTCTATTCACTTTGCAAAGTTAATGAGTTTTGAAGTGTAATACATTTTACTTGAAGAAATTCTAGTGACAGCCAGATATATGTGATGCTTCACTTTAAAGTAGCAAACTGCATTGGGAAAGGTAGGTAACTGTTAGTCCACTTATATTCTGGTAAATAAAAGGTGACATATTACAGTATACTTTGAAAATATAATCAGGTTGTACTACTGAAGTGAATAACAGTCTGCAATATAAGTTGGAGGATTTAACATTAAAAAGTTCTTACATTTTTAGGAAGTTCCAGTGATGCATGTTTGTGTGATTATTGTACTTTTCCCTTTTTGTAATTGCTTGTTTTGATAATGTTTTGATGATAACTGAAGATCCTGACAAATTGAAATGAGAAATATTAGAGTAAATTATATGAACCTCATTTTTATAGGTCAAAATTGTCAGATATTAGCAATTTCAGCCAGTGGAATGGAATTCTATTGAGTGGAGATTTATGACTGTATTCTGCCTTGGTTAATCAGATTTCCTGCGTACATAGTTTTGACTGTCAAAAGCAGTTTTTTACTTGATTTTTGTCTTAAATGAACTAAGTGGACTTCAAGCAGTGAATTTTAAGATGGCAAATCATAATGCAATGACTTACAAACTGTTTTCTGTGGAATCTTAAGATGCTTCAGGGTTTGAATGTGCTTGCATTGAATTAAATTTTCAAGCATATTTTAAACTATTTTTAAATTTAAAAATATAGGTATCCAAAAATGTACCAAATTTTAGCACACTGGCATCTAATATAATTATCTTTGTTACAAGATTAATTTATTCTTTGTGCAGGCCTTGAATTAAAACTGGTTCTGCTATCTTTTACATATATTTGAACTTTTTAAAATATTTTATTGATGAGAAAGATTGTCATTAATTTTGAAGGCACTGGCCTTTTAAAATAATTTCTTCTTATATTTACTCATGTTAAATTTTTACTTGTGAGAACATAGACTTACTGTTCTTGTAATTGTTACCTCCTGAGTAAAACACTATAAAGTTGTTGCTTTTGTTTATTTATGTTTCATATATTCAGGTTCAATGTAAGATTTCATTTGTAAAAGGAATTTTGTTTCTTCCCTTACCCCCTCCCACTCCTCACCAAATAAATAGAAACATAAAGTTCTAATGTAATGATACTGGAAGCAAAAGATGTGCTTTGACAGGTCTTTTAATTTGGGGCAAGTTAACTTCTTTGAAGCCTAGTTTTCTCTGTAAAATGTAAATAATTTCCACCTGCCCTAAAGGTTGCTGCGTGGCTGAAGAGAGAACACATGTGTTAAAGGACTTTGTAAACAATAAAGTACAATTGTAAATATAGGAAAGAAGACAAGCCTATGTATTTCCTGTTTTGGTGTTTTGTTTTTTCCAGATAACCTCAGTTCCTTCTGTATTGTAATATGTTTCAATACATACTGAGTAATTTGGCTAATCTTCACTTTTGTCTTGTTTAAGTATTGCCTATAAATGAGAGGTAAATATTATGCTTTTAGTTAGAATAATCCACATGTTGGGTTTTGATTTGCAAAATTTTTTTGTATTCTCCCCTCTCTTAAATGGTGATCTAATATATTGCTTTTAGTTTTTCAAATCAGTTGAATAAAACAAAATTGCTTCTTTGACACTTCAGCAGATGAGGGAAATTGGTATTTGGTTTGAAAAGACTAAGAGTCAAAGAGATTATACATAGTAGAGGTGGAGGTAAATCTAATGTAAAGCAAAGAATTTTTAATTACCTTAGTTTAGGAGAAGAATTACGGAAATAAAAGTCTCAATCTTTTCTCCCCATCTCTTCCTTCTTTTCTTTTTCCCCTTTTGAAGAGGTTGGGTTATAACTACTTAGGTTTGTATAGACCCTCACAATTTTTGAAGTGTTTTCATATTATCTTAATGATTCTCACAAATGAAAAGTAAGATTTAAGTGGCATAGCCTTGATCATAATGGCCAATAAGTACATTTAATTCTTAATCCTGCTTCTATAATAAATGAAACTGTATTCTACTTGTGTACTTCAGTATTGAGACAGCTGAGGATTATCTCCACTCCCAGCTCCAGCATCTGTGGAATGCCCATAGGTACCTACAACTCTTCAGGTAATATTGGTGGGAAGTATGAAAGTTAGCCTCTCTTAGACATGTTATTGCAGATCAGCTACTGAATGGGGTGGAGGAGAAGACAGCTGGCTACTTTTTTTTTTTTAATTCATTTTTATTGAGATATATTCACATACCATGCAGTCATACAAAACAAAGCGTACATTCAATTGTTTACAGTACCATCATATAGTTGTGCATTCATCACCAAAATTAATTTTTGACATTTTCATTACCACACACACAAAAATAATAAGAATGAAAATTAAAGTAAAAAAGAATACTGGGTGCCTTTTCTTTTTTTTTTCTTCCCCCATTTTTCTACTCATCCATCCATAAACGAGACAAAGGGGAGTGTGGTCCATATGGCTTTCCCAATCACATTGTCACCCCTC
>PVKY010014032.1:0-10707 GCA_004027775.1 Bradypus variegatus | reverse complement strand
TAAAAAAAAAAAAATAGTTCCATGAATGAGTTCATGGCTTCCATAGCAAGTGGCTGCCTGAGAAATGTGTGTGAATGATGATGACAACATGAAGTAGGCAGACAGTGGCTGCAAGAACTAACAAGCACACAACAAATCCTTTAGCCCACAACTGGTTTGAGAGCATTTGGGGAAGGGAGGACAGGATATGAAAGAATCTAGCAGTTCCTCATACAGAGCAGAACAATAAATTTATGGCAATTCAAGAAGAATCAAAAACTTAACTCATGAACTAAATAATATATGAAAATGTAATAAAAACCACACCATAATGGAACTATCATAGTTGTTTCTATAATTTTACAAGTGTTTAATTTGTATCCCTCATGTCAAAATTCATTCCAGACCTGTGTAGTTTATTATTGTCAATGGCTGAAGTAGCAACCAGCATGTAAAACTTAACAACCATCAGGGCTACAAGAAAGACATGGTACAAAACAAGATTCTCACAAGAAAAGTTGCATGACATAATTTTACTGAAGTAAACGTACATATGAAATAAATTTTCAAAAGAGTTCAATTCTTTTTGAATCCCCTGTATTTTTTGGAGGTGTCTCTGGAGGAGTGAGAAGGGTAAGTGTAAGGAACACAACTGTTTTTTAGCTATTCTGTACCTATGTATAACAGGTTTTCCCTCAAGGATTATTGGTTTTGTACAAGGATTGTATCCCATTCCTTTATATCCAATAGGACCTGCTATACATTTTAGCAATTTGGACTTCAAAGAACCTTAAGTATCAACAAACCTCATTTTTCCCAGAAAGGGTATGGATTTCAGATTACCAACTATTGGGATAACTACACAGATAACTCTATCAACCTTAACATGATGTACTATGCATAGGTAAGAGTCTATTGTTTTAATTTCAATCTGAAAATACAATATAGTTCTTCCTTTTATAGTAGCAGCTCTTTCTGGATGGTTAGCTCCATGATGAAGTGTACATAAAGAACTTGAAGTTTTTAGTTGTGTATCAGGTGAGGTCTTATACAAGTGAGAACTTCTATCCTTGAAAAATATAGGCAGTTGAGGCCTATGCCCAGAAAAATCTGTATATACAAAAATTCTAAGTCTAGCGTGTTTCTCCAGCTTTCTTAGGCTCCTTCCACGAATACCTTACAAACTCATGAGCAAAGCATCTAGGTATGAGGCTTAAAGGATTTTCAATATCTGTTTTCTATAGAATTAAGAAATGGATTAGGAAAATAGAGGAGGCTCTGGAACCAGAGACTTAGTCCAGGGCCCTCCAGCCACTTGACAAATGCTTTTTCCTCTGCACTTGTCAGAATATTATAACACTAGTTCTCCTTGTACAGCTTAGTTCATTTATCAAGTGGAGATAAATATACCATTCCATTTTATATATTCAATAATGTTAAGTTCTATGGATGGTTCTTTTCATTGCAAGAAGTTTCAAATAATAGATCTGCTTTCCCTATGGCCCCTCTTTTCTCACAACTCCCTTTAAGTAAACAATTAGACATAAAGAGTCTGTCTCCTTGCTGAATTTTGGTGGTAGACAGACAAGCATTCCCTTTACCATTCTCTCCACTTTTCTGTATGTTTGAAATTTTTCATAATAAAAATTGGGAAAAAAGAATCTGCCTCAAATGAAAATGACTGCTAATATCTTGAGTTCACAGTGACCTAGTATAACCGAAAAAGTTGTTAGGATTCATGGCATATCTCAAAATAATCTGCAGTGTAGCTATTCTCTTACATGGATCCAGTTCCAACCCCAACAAGGTTCTTATTCATACTCTGATTCTTTCAAAAGAAAGGATTCATGCAAACCTCAGTTTCTCGTGCATTCAGTTGATAAAAGTGGCAGTATAGTATAACTAAAAGAGCACCCAAATATCCACATACTTATTGAGTACCTGTATAAATTGTAGTGTGTTCAATGCTAAAGAAACCTAATTATATACTATATTTTATGTTGGTCCATATTTAAGAAATATTTTAGTAGAAACAACTTAAGTCAACATCAGAAGGTCATGAGAACTTTCTTTTAACCCTTTAATCCAGTCCATACATTAAGCATGAGAAGGAAAAATATGTGGTTTATATTTGAGAGGCAATATTCAAAAAGGCCACATGATGGCAATGTTACTTCAATAAAGCAGTGAACAATCCCCACCTCCATCCACTTCCACTCACACTGACTCTACCTACTCTTTCCTCCTTCTAATATTATCAATAAATGGATTTGCTAGTTATCAATAAATGTTGATATTATTAGTTTAGAATCCTTAGTGTCATCATTGCATTTAGTTAGCCCTTCCAGCTTTGTGTCATCTACACATTTGTTAGGCATGCATTTAATGTTTTCATCCAAGTTATCAATAAAATGAAGAGCAGGTAGAAGTGAAGTCCTATGGAATGCTACTAGAGCTCTTCCTCCTGTTTTGACAGGCATCCACTAAACAATCACTGGGCAAAACTTTCAACATAATTAAAATGTTAGCCTGTACTAGAGGAATAAAAAATGTGGGTCAATTGAAAAAAAAAATTGGATATGGATGAGATTAACTTATTGTGTTGATGTTAAATTTATTAAAGTTGCTGTCTTTACTGTGGCCATGTAAGAGAATATTCTCATTTTTAGGAAATACATATTAGAATACATAGACATAAAGAGCCTTGGATATATGCAGCTTTCTCTCAAATGGTTCAGAAAAAAAATACTATGTGTGTATGTGGAGAGGATGGAGAGGAAGAGAGCTTGTGTGCACATGAGCACGTGCAAATGATGAAGAAAATGAGGCAAAATGTTAACAATAGGTTTGAAATAATACAGCTTTCCATATATTTAAAATAACCTCATATCAGAATCTAGAGAAAAGAAGTACTGAGTATACAAAGAGTCTATTTCTCTTTCAATTTATGAAAGCAATCCTAGTTCCAGGAGAAGGATTTCAGACTAGAGAGTATACCTTGCATGGGTAAATAAAAAGAGAAAAAAAACATGAGAGGAAATTATAAATTAAATTACGTTATAATAATAAAACAGTTGAAGAGATTGAAGTGGAGAAGGAAAGTTGTTGAGGTATTTGGTAGCAATGGGTGATTTTAGGGCACTCTAGCCCAAAAAGACCATGCTTAAAGGAACTGATCCTCTTTGAATGCCTGGGAAGAGACTTTAATAACCTAGATGGATGATCAAAAAACCACTCAATTCTCCTGTCGCATCAACAGACAGTCACAGTACAAATGCTGCCAATTTCCACGAAATTTAGGAATAAGTGAATCAGTCTTCTTCACCCATAATTTATCAAAAGGAAAATGAACTTACGTCTTTCAGCTGTATTTCCATCTCATGAATATTACTTGTTGATGAGTTGCAGCAGCTTGCAGCCACAGTCTGTAAATAAGCCAATATTAGATAACATCATCAATTGAAAAATAGACATTTTCTCATTATATTTAGTCCCATAATATTATAGTATACTTCACAGGGGCATCCAAAATCCAGATCTAATATATGGTGGTGAACCATCATGCCAAGTGCTGGGTATGACAGGACTGTAGTCAGAATTAAGCCCTCCTGGAAACTTCCTAAGCAGACTGGATAACCTGAGACTTGAGATCTAATTTGCCTTGTGAGGTCTTCTAGATCTCAGACCACCAGAATAGCCCTCTGTACAAATGACTAGCTCAGTGGTTTTCACCAAAAGGAGACAAAACAAACAAAACACTAGGCTATTTAAATGAAATCTGGAAGACGCTAAATTGTCATGCAAAAGATAAAAGCTGTTTCTAAAATGGACTTCATATTAGTACTAGTAAAGCATTAGTTAGTATTAGAAACATGTTTCTCTTTTATTCTCCATTTTTTCATACACAGAGCTTCAATTCAATCTTTAAAGAGCTATAAAGAAAGAAGGTAGTGTGAACATTGGTAAGAAAGCTCAATATATATATATATATATATATATTTTTTTTTTTTTTTTTTCCTCCAAAGGTGCTTTAGTCACTCATCCTAATATGTAGCCCTTTGTCCTTCTCAGTTTAGTCTTCTTAGGGAGAATCTATGGCAGAGATAGCCTGCCCTTTCCTTCTTTTCTGGGCACACCATGAAATATATTTCCCAGCCTTCCCTGTGGTTACTGGTGTCATGTGACTGAATCCTGTCAATGGAATGTGGGCAGAAGTGAAATATGCCAACAAAAGGCAGGCACTATGCTAGGCGATTTCTATACATCATCACATTTAACCCATCAGTGTCATTATCCTCATTTTACTGATGTGGAAAGTGAAGGTTGGTGAACTCGAGCATTGTCTTTAAGGCTAGAGAAGTTTAAGAATTTGTTCAGAGTCATAGAGCTAGCAAGTGGCAGAAGCAAGATCTGAACCCAGATCTGCCTAACTCCAAATTCTGGCTCTTTCCACTACACTAGTGACTTTCAAGCAAAAGAGGAGAGAAAAAGGACATGTAGTTACGAAGAGCTTACTTGATATTCTGTGTATCTCAAATATGAAAAAATACCCAAAAAAATGAAGTCGATTGTTTTCATGATAAAACTATAGAAATAAAATCTCAAAAAGATTCTTCCTAGCTACTGCAGACACACATTGGACTCTGTTTTCAGAATACTCCTCTGGGCAAAGCAAGGGTGGGGGAAGTAAACAAAACCATATTAACTAATTTTGCTTATGGAGAAGGGAGTAGGATATAAAAAAAGAGTAAAAGTGACCCGTAAGGGTTTTCACAAACTCATTGTTTATAAGAATTACAAACTGCATCAGAAAGAAAAAATCTAGGTTTAAAGAAAAGGTAACTTAGTAGTACTTGTGATAAACCAAGTGTACTGACTTTGCTTTTAAGTTCAGGAAGTTGGGCAGTTGCAGTGTACCACTGTTTTTTCAGTGCATCTGTCTCTTCAGATAAGTGTTCAAGCAGCTGTTCTCTCCTTTCACTTTCCTTTGTTTTCTCTTCTAGCTGTTCAAGCAATGCGTTAGTACTATATCTGGCCTTCAGCTGTTCTCTAAGTCGTTGTATTTCTTTGTCCTTCTCTGTGAGGTGATAAGCATTCTTCTCCCACTCAGCTTCAAGGACTCGAATTCTCTAGATATAAACTAAGAACAATCTTAGAACAAAAGCAGGTCAAACATCAAGCTAAACAATATGCTTCAATGAGCATTTTTGAAGTGTTTATTACATAAATCAAGTTAGCATTATACTGGATATCAGGGCCAAAAAGAAAATGAAGCCAAGGTCCTATGCTCAGAGAGCTCACAGAGAGATAAGCCAATAAATTAATGCAACATGGCAAGTGCTGTAGTTAAGATACATATAAAATGATTGGGACATAGTTACAAAGAACGCAGAAATCAACTCTGTCTAGGGTAGTAAGGGAAAGCTAAAGAAAAGCTGGCTCTCACATGAGTATCTGATAAATCATTGCTCCATCATACTGGATCTAAGGGATCTAATAAACTTGAAGGCTAAAGTGAATCACCTAAGAGATACATGCTCATTATTAAACTTTTCCAGTGGAACTTAAAAACTACAGAATGTTACAGCTGGATAAAGATACATTAATTAATCTGCTTACTGTTGACAAATGACTTGGTATCAAATCCGGAAGGTGATCTTCAAAGGAGTGCTCAACATTTTCAAAGATTAGCAAGATAAAGAATCCATGGTTATTAAACTGCTACTGGCATAAGGCAGTATGAGCCAATACACAAGTGTAGGAAACCTTTATCTGAATGACTATACAGGCTAACAGTAAAAACCACATAGAGCTAAAAGAAGCAGTTGTTCAAATATAAAATGGAGAAATTTAGGTGGATGGTTGTTTATATGTAAATGATGAGGAGATTTTTGTTGACCACAAGCTTAAGATAAGTCAGTGTAATATGATACAATTACTAAAAAAGACAATACAGTTTTAGGCTTAATAGAGTAGTATTCAGACAAGAAGCACTGGTCAAAAACAGAATAAACTGGAAAGATATTTCTCAGGGAAGCTGTAAGATTCTTTCACCAGATCACAAAATAACCTTTATGTCTAAGAATTGGTGATGGTTATTTTCAAAAGTATTTACTTCAATTTGAGTCATTAAAAAAAAAATCAATCAGTTTTATGATGTGCCTACAAAACAGATACACTTTAACACAGATCATATATTTTCTATACAAGAAAAATCAAAGCATTTTTGCAGAATAAAATAAAACCAAATTGTGATTAAATTCTTAAATCTCTCTAGTTCTAATAAATTCCCAACTTCTGAATCTGAAATACAGTTTAACAGAATAAAAAATATCAACATATGTATTAATTTCACCTCAAAAAGCCTGAAAACAAAAATTACTTGGAAAGCATCCAATATGCATGATAAATGGTTTAACATTCACAATGAAATGTAAATGCTATTTAACAATCTGAAATGGATTTGATTTTTTACATTTAGTGAACAAAAAAAAGATTATATAATTATTGGGAAAATGTTTTCTCGTCTCCTACAGAAAAACAAGAGAATTTGTAACAACGACATATTATACTTAAAGTATGTATAATGAATAATATAGAATTCCAAAACAGCATGGAAACAGAATGTTTCTAACTGTGCAGTCATTTAAAAAAAAAAGAAAACAGTAAACCAATGTTTTATACTTTTAAATATAGCATAACAAAAATTATCAAATATATTCATGTGATTAAGCTAAATTACCAATAGCTATAGGATGAATGATAAATTAGGTTATTATTTTGTTTTAAATAACTGAAAAACAGACCCTAGTCCTGTGTTCAAGGTGCGGAACTATTAATCAAGATGTCTTTGCTTCTGAAAGAAATGTAGTACCTGATGACTCAGAACACATATTCAGTTCCATTTAAAAAGTGAGAAAAGTTAGTAATAACTAGAATATGTCTAAGAGTAAGAGACATCAAAGTAAGAAGTAAGATTCCAAAACCAAGGTCAACCTTTGAAGATTAATGAACAGGATGGGACAAGGACAATGGCAAGAAAAAGGCAGTAGCATCAGAAAATCATAATAAATTGTTTTCTTAAAAATCTACTAAAATTTAAAGGGTTTTATACATAAGACCATTTACCTCTATGAGTCTGTGTTTGTCTTTTTCAGTCAGCTTTCCTTTTCCACTTGTGATTTCATCCACTGATGTTTTTAAGGCTGCAATTTCACCCTTAAATTTCTCTAATGCAGTTTCGGATTTGGAGTTACTAAGCTTTGATCCCCATTTACTTTTAATTAAATCTTTGGGACTTCTGGAAGACATTTCTGAAGTTGTCTGTAAAAATAAAAATACTATTATATTTTATAAGTCTGGGTTTAAAAGTTCAAATCTCAGGTTTGAAATAGGTCTTATAACCTATCCACTCTAAATAGCAGTGGGGTACCCCAAACAAGAAGGGTATAGGAGAAGGATCAAAGAAAACCTCTCAACTTTTTAAAAAATCTTGGTAGTAGATCTTGGGGAGTGCTCACCTTTTAAAAAATGTCAACCTGTTTTGAGCAGTGCTCTGTATATGTGCCATAAGTAAACACAAAAGTTGTATTAAAAAAAATGGAGGTTAACCATGGATTAGACCATTAAATGAAGTCTTAAATAAGTTACAATCAAGGACACATTTTACCCAGGAATAAAAAGCTGGTGGTAAATAATATAATTCTGAGTTTACAGGCATTGACCTGTCATTATTAAACATAATGGTACATCTTTTTAGAAGCTATGCCTATCTTAATAGTGATTTGAGAAAGCATAATAGGCAAAAGTTGAGAATACAGGATGAGACATTTATATTTAAAGAATTCAGGTATAAAAGGAATTAAGAATAAGAGGCAAAATTAAGTAAGAGAAGCTTAGTGTCTGCTAACAGTATCAAGTGGTAGTTTAGGAGCAAGTATTTAATCTTACCTCTAGCAGGCAAATATGTACTGAAATATATTGTGCATATCTCTAATTAGGGAAATTAAAAAGCATTTTTTCCACATTATGGATCGTAAGATAAAACAGTGGTGGTATGATTAAGGAATCTATAGAAGTATGAGACCATTCATGCATTAAAAAATACTGGTTCTGAACTAATGCATGCACAGCTGTACGATGGTACCATGGGCAACTGATTGTGCACTTTGGATGACTGTATGGTATGTGAACAATCTCAAATTAAAAAAATACTGGTGAGCCTACTATTTACCAGGCACTCTAATAAAGTGTTGGGAATAAACTGGGGGTAAAAAAAAAAAAATTTCCCTGAAGTCATGGAACATTCAATCTAGTAAAGAAAGTCAGCAATAACAAGAAACACGGATTCTCAAGCTATAATAAATGCTATAGAAAAGTGCAGCCATAAATGATTCCAGTTAAAATAGGGGAGATCTACCTAAATGGGGGGTGGGGTGGGGGGAGCCCTCTCTGAGGAAAGGATTCTTGTAAGATCATCTTGTATAAAATCAGAAGGCCTGAAAATATTAGGCTAGACTGATATTAGGCTAGACTGAGTTGAACAAACCATCCATCAAAAGTTTAGTCCTGGATTTTTGCCTATTCTAAGGTGAAAGAAGACTAAGATGGCTAGTGAATCAATTCAGGGAAATGCAAGTTTATGGTATCTAAAGAACCTGCTGTCACAGGGAGTTCTTTCCTGTAAGCTTCTGTTAATATCACAGTATTGACTTGGCATACTGGGTTGATATGACAGAAAACTACTTTTGAACTAAATCATAAAGTCGCAGACAGAATGGTGGAATTATAGATCAGAACTGGAAAGAACTCCCAGACCTTTGCGTCCTGACCTTTGGATAGAAATTTCTGCAGTGAATGACTATTATTTCTAGCCTCTGGCCTAGGCTCTGCCAGGATCTCTCAGCCTCCTACCATCTAATCCTGCTGACCTCTTTTCCCTGTAAATATACCACAGGATTCACATTGTTCTGACCTTACCTGGCCTGGCTACACCTTCTTCAGGAAGCTTTCCCTCTGTGAACTCTTAATAATTGCCACAGTCCAGGTGACCCACCTAGTGGTCCAGTATATCCCGCTCACCCCGCTACCTCCCCTTTTTTAACGTTCAACAATTATTTCAGGGGCTGAATCTTGAATTGTTGTGCTTGTTACCCAAAGACCCTAAAGCAGGTGCTCAGAAAATATTTGCTGATTGGCTGAACTGACCTAAGTCACGCTGGACAAGAGCTGACCAAACAAATATTTCCATCCAGTAAGCTACACAAGTCATCTATTACAGGCCATGCAGTCTACAGGGGGATACAAATCCTAACAACAGATCTCACTTGTGGAGGCGGATACAGGGAAAACACCGCAAAAAGAGGCACGATAAAATACCCTCGCCTTTCAGCACTTGTTTTCTCACCTGTAAAATAAAGATGTTTGTAGGATAGACGTGAAAGCGTTCGGTAATTGGCAGAAAGCTGTGCAACCTCAAGGTAACGGACCTTGGCCAAGTCACTTGATCTCTATGCGCCTGTCTGTAGGAGATGACAACACCCACCGCAGAGGTGAAAGGAGGAATCGAAAAGACGACGGTTATGAAGCGCCCAGCCCGGTGCCAGGCACCAAGTCAACGCCCGGGAAGGGGGCGGGCAGGGGACATCAGGGCGGGCAGAGATTGAGTCCAGTGGACGAGATATGCCCACCGATCCCGCCTCCGTCGCGCCCGGCCCCGGGACTGCGGGCCCTGGCTGCCACTCGCCCACCTCCGCGGTCGCCTCCCGGGTGCCCTCCCACACCTCAGGCGAAGGCCAGCGCTCGCGTGGGACCAACCGCACCCTCCGGAGCGCAAGTCGCTTCCGGGAGTTTGAATCCCGCGGCTACAGGTTGGGGCACGTCACTGCCGGCAAGGCGGCTGCCGCCCGTAAGGGGGCGGGACGCGCTCCGAGACCGCGGCTGCCCCATAGGCTGCAGCCTCCAGGGGCGGTGCCGGGCGGGAAGGCGGATTGTTTTGGGTTTCTCTGAATCTTCAGACTTTTCCAACTCGGTGCTTCTTTGTAAGGGGCAGATTTTTTTACTTGGGGATGAAGCAAATGACTGTTCTTAATGAGATAAACTCAGGGACGCTGAACTAAGGACTAACTCGTTCTGTGTCCTTGAGGGTAATTCACCCACCAGTTTCTCCTTGTATAAAATGGGATCCCCTCCATGCACAGGAACACTGGATTCGACAAGGACCATAGCCTTCCTTATCGTCTCCTTGGGCTAGGCCTTTATTTTGCCAAAAGGCAGGGGTGGAGAAATGGGATGTAACCTGTGGGCACCCGGGTTGAACACTGAGATTACGAAAGCTAGAGAAGGCAGGTGCTAGCTCCAGATTGCTGGCCTTGTGCCCGATGTCTGTTGGTCAATACTGGTTCATGGGCATCTTTGTTGCTCAGATGTGTCTCGACCCCCACCCGCTCTCCCTCTTTCTAAGCCCACTTGGCAGGTGAACTCACTGCCCTCCCCCCTACGTGGGACATGATTCCCAAGGGTGTAAATCTCCCTGGTAAAGTGGAACATGACTCCCTGGGATGAGTTATGAAGATTAAAGGAGATTGAGAAAATCTTCTGACCAAAAGGGAAGAGAAATGAAACAAAGTAAAGTTTCAGCGACTGAGAGATTTCAAAGGGAGTCAGAGGTCATTCCAGGGGTTATTCTTATGTGCTATATAGATACCCCTTTTTAGTTTTTAGTGTATT
>PVKY010014031.1:0-10755 GCA_004027775.1 Bradypus variegatus | reverse complement strand
GGTTCTGGAGGAGAAAAGAATTTATTTACGATCTTGCAAGAAAGGGCACACAGCTGAACACGTGGTAGGCTGGTGCGCCGGAGAAAGAGAATGGCGACCTTTTATCCCCCTACTCCTAATGCGCAAGTCCCTCCCCTGTTTCCCCGTTGGCTGGGTACTACAGAGGTTACAATCTTTCCGAAAGAACTAACTAATCCATCTCTGAGATTTTAATTTGTACAGCCTATCCGAGAGCCAACGGGCTCATCATTTAGTTTAAACTTCCTGCTGGGAGTTCCCACCTCTGATTTTACCTCATATCTCTTTACATTCCAGTAACCAAGGTTACCATTTCATGAAAGGGGATGGCGGGAATTCTCTCCTTCTTCCCTTTACCACGGGGCTTGTTTAAGCCGGCTCTGCCTCCATTTTTATTCCATGCTGTCTCTATGTGGAAGCTAAACTTATCCTTTTCTTACAGTCTTCCCTGATGTTCTCAATCTGTGTGCTGTTGCCTAAGTTTCTGCCTTCCTCCCTGTTACCTTCATGATGTGCATAGGCTGGGGCTGAGCTCACTGGGCATTTCCTGTCTGAATAAAGCAAGCTGTTGACCTGGCTGGAGCCCAGGCCTGGATGAATCCCTGGACCTTGGCTCCCTGCTGCTTGATGTTGTTTCCCTTGTTGCCTGGGGGCTTGCGGAGAAAGGGGCCGCACTGGGAACTGGATCTTCAAAGGGATAAAACAGTGGAGGGCCCCAGGGCTCCCTGCCCTCCTGAGGGTTCCCTCTCTCCCTTGTCCTGAATCCCAGCCTGTCCTCTCAGCTGTGGGGCCTGCGGTGCCTTTGTCTTCTAAATGGAGTAGGGAAAAAGGGGGCCATACCCTTTTTTAAAAATGAAACAGTTTGGGAAAACATAACATTAAGGCTCCACCGAGGAGAAGAGTAAACCCTCCCAGGAGGCTGTGGGACATTTGAACTCCTGCTACCTCATGACTCCAGCAGCAGCGCTACGCTTCTCTTAGCTAAAACCTGTCTTGCCATCCTCAAGACTCTCGGCCTTGGCTGCTGGTCTCCTGCTGGAGTGAGGGGTGGGGCAGGGGTAGCCAGGGTGCAGCTTCCCTCAGCAATTCCCTGCTCCAACCAGAAGGACCACGAGGCTGGAGAAGAAGAGAACTCCCAGGTCTGAGTGTTGCTGTCGCCCACTCCTAGTGCCACAAAGTGACCCTGGCCGGGGGCGGGGGGACTCGCAGCAGCTACGTCTGGAGCAGCCTCATTTGCTGCCTAGAGAAACACCTGCAGACAAGCTATTATTCCTCATAAAACGATGTCATCCCCCTTTGTCCTTCATCCATAGCAAAATGGATGCTCCCCTGGAGGGGTGGTGTAGTTATCTTTTGTTCAACAAACCATCCAGAATCGAGGTCTTAAAACAATGAACTCTCAAAGTCCATCTGCAGATTCAGTGCAATCCCTATCAAGTCCCAGCTTCAATTGAGATGTGACTTAGCCCATTCAAGGTGAGTCTTATCCCTTTACTGGGGTCCTTTATGAGAGCATAAAAGAGAGAAAAAGCCGAGAGAATTCAGAGAAAAACTCTGGAGGAGCTAAGAGGACCCACAGAAGCTCAGAGAGGAGGATACTGGAACCAGAACGTGGTAACAATGGAACCCAGGGTGAAGGATCAACTTGTACCAGCCATGTGCCTTCCCGTGAGACAGAGGTGTCCTGGATGCCAGCAGCCTGTCTTCAGGGTCCAGGTGTCACCCTGTTGATACCTTAATTGGAACATTTTCACAGCCTAAGAACTGAAAATTGTAAGTTAATAAATCCACATTATAAAAGCCAACCCATGTCTGTTATGTGTGTTCCGGCAGCTTTAGCAAACCGAAATAGCCTCACTTGGTTGTGTCTAGACCAATGACTAGTGTCGAATCTCAGCAGAGCCTGAGCAAGGAAGTACTGCCTGCCCCAGGAGAAAAGGGCTTATTCACCCAAAGTTTGTAGACTCTGGCTAATATGTACCATCCTGAGAATGTTGGATGGGGTGGGGTGGAATATAAGGTGGATATAGGAGCGTTTATGATAAGGGTGTACTCAAGTGTTAACATCCCAGAAGATACACTTGGACCCAGTCTTAACAGGATGCTGTAAAGACTCCTGGAAGCTGGTCGGGGAGAAACAATGGCTTACAATAAAAGAAGTAGTGATGCTGCAACTGCATTGGCAGGTATTGGGGAAGGAGTCAAAAGACTTAGAGAGGTGGGCATATTAGAATGATTTATTATGTAAAATCAGAGAGCATACCAGCTGATTATATACCCCAGGAGGACCCAGAAGCCAGTCTGTACAAAAGGCTAAGGATTTCTCTTATAACAGAGGACTCAGGCATTGTGGAGGAGCTACTTGTGGCTCCTCTGGAGGCAGTGTTAGACTGCTCTGGGGGTGCTGCAATAGAACTGTGCTCCCTGATGTCATTGGGGATGATGGGATTCGGGAATCACAGCACATAACAGTTAAAGGCAAGGTGGGCATCATTGTCATAACCAAACAGAATGGCAACCTGAGGCCGCTGACCCAGAAAGAGCTGTGCCAATGGTTAATATATCATAGTGTTCTTAGGGGGACAACAATAACAGAATAATAGTGGCAAGCCAAAAGCCCAATGTGAGCCACTGCATTAGAAAATCACCATCTCTTGCCCCACTTCTAGACCTGATCCAATTCCTAGACTTAGAACAGGAAATGCAGAACATATTTCCCAAGTTTTTCTCCAAAGGAACTGTTGTCTGTTGCCTAGAGTAACTTGACAGTGGGGGAAAGGGAATCCCCTATCTTCAGGGACTTTTGAGTACAAGATTTGAACTTCCACTAACCTCCGGGGATGCTGAATGCCATCATGGCCCCCTGCTAGAAGGAGGGAGGGCATGGGAGTCAGATGTCAGATGGAGCCCTACCTGAAGTCCATCTCACAGTGGGTCCAATGGCTCTGTGGACACACTGACCAATTTCTCCAATACCTGGATGCACAGTCAGGATGGAATCTTAACAGGTGGCAGCTACCTCACTGTTTCTCTGATCTGGAAACCCAGAGCTGTTTTGGTAGAAAAGGCCAATGGCCCTCGTGAAAACCTTCTCCCCCACCCAACCAAGATACTCAATCCAGAAGGAAAACTGCAAGTGGCAAGTGCTTTGATGGCTTGAAAGACACAAATGTCCAAAGGGTGGGAGATAAACCCCATAGTAATTCAAGGTCTGCCACAACCATGAAGTTCCTATAAGACCAGTGGTCTCGTAAATGCTGGGACCACCCCTCACCCTCAGGGTTAAGGATGAGTTACTGAATACTTGGTTGGACCAATGAGAAAAAAGGCCCTCAAAGCTGAAGATGTTTACATCAGCATCTGGGGTAGAATGACAGGACCCTTGACAGAAAACGTTTGTTGACCCCTGCTGTGCATCCTTATATGTTTAAATTGAGTATCAAGACTGTGAAGACTATTATATTTTATTTGAGAAATGCTCTTTTTATAGGTGCTGAATTAGCAGGTAAACTCAGAACAAATTCTGCTAATTGGGAAATAGTCTCAGTTCTAAATTGTTCACAGAGAAATGTGAAATAATTAGGCTAAAATATTTGCAAAACTACTATCTTTTTTTGCTTCATTCAGTGTCCTTTTCTTTGACAAATATTTCTAAAAGCTGAAACTAATCGAGTAGGTTGTCTATTTGACTCTTTTGAATATTTCACCATATAGAGATGCTGCAAAATCACAGACCTTTTTATTTTGTTCAACTCAGATACAGAATATAAGCTTTTTCAATACAAAAACAGGATCACCGTCAAGATTCTTCCCCACCAAAAGCATTAGCAACAACAACTAAAAAAATAGATAAAATGGGAATTCATCAAATGACATTATCAAGAATCTGAAAAGACAACACACAGAATGAAAGAAAATACTTGGAAATCATGTATTTGATAAGGGCTTAACATCCAGAATATATAAGGAACTCTTATAATGCAAAAACAAAACAACAACCCACTTAAAAATGGGCAAGGACTTGAATAGACATTTCTCCAAAGAAGATAAACAAGTGACCAACAAGCATATGAAAAGATGTTCAACATCATTGGTCATTAAGGAAAAGTAAATGAAAACCACGGTGGTATAGCATTTTACACCCACTAGGAAGGCTATAATTTTTTCTTAATGGAACATAAGGGATGGTAAGGTTGTGAAGGAATTGGAACCCTCATACATTACTTGCAGAATGTAAAATGGTGTAGCCACGGTGCAAAACGGTGTGCAAATTCCTCAAAAAGTTCAATATTCAATTAGCAGATGACCCAGCAATTTCACTGCTCTGAAAGCATCACTGATCAACATTTGGCGCCAGGGAGTATCACCCTCGGGCGTCATGTCCCATGTGTGGGAGGGGATGGGGGAAGGAGGAGTAAGTTTATTTGCAGAGTTTGGCTTAGAAAAGGGCCACCTTTGAACAACAAGGATGTTTTTGGGATGTCTCTTAGGCATTAATTATAATTAGGCTTAGTTTTGTCATTACAAAAATAAGTTTTATAAGTGCAAGCTTCAAAATCAAGGGTTGGCAGTGTAAGGGTAGATGAATAGAAAAACGGGGGCAGGGGCTAAATGAAGATTGGGGTGGGATGGGGGATGATTTGGGTGTTCTTTTTTACTTTTGTTTTTTATTCTTATTTTTATTCTTTTTGGTATAAAGAAAATGTTCAAAAATGGATTGAGGTGATGAAGTCACAACTATATGATGGTACTGTGAACAATTGATTGTACACATGGATGATTGTATGGTACGTGAATATACTTCAATAAAACTGAATTTAAAAAAAATTAAGGGGTTTGGCTCAGTTGCTGGTAGCGGTTATTCTGGAGATAAGACGTTTTAGTGACTATACAATTAAAAGGATTAGCAAGGTTTGAAGTATGTTACGAAATTAGTTTCCCCAAGATCTAAGATTTAGCCAGGGAAATAAATGCCCATGGATGTGGCCAACAACTGTGGCCCTTCTGTGGTGTCTGAATTAGCCCAGCAATTTGACAATTTGCCTTGGTCAGCAGCTTTTTGGATGACTGGAAAAAAGGACAATAAATTGCAAAGGACCAGGAAGAGAGGGTAAGGGCAAGAATGAGGGATATAAAAGGATAGGATTCATTGCAGGAGGGACAGAGAAAGGACTGGGGTACAAAGAAGGGGTGAGGGACGAATAAAACTGCAAAAAAAAGAGCTAATAGAATAATAGTGAAGATTCTAGTAGCGTTATGCAGTTCAGTTCAATCTGATGAAAATCAGGCCCAAATTATTCATAATGTTCAGTCTGTATCAGATCCATCTACTGATCCTCTAGTAATTCTGAGCTTTAGCTTCCCGGTAGGAATGGATTTCCAGGCAGGGCTGGGATGCTTCTTTAAATGAGAAATATGAATCCAAGAATCAATGCCTTCCAATTTAGCTGCACATGGGTTAATTAAAAGCACCTAATAGGGTCCTTTCCGGTGCGGCTATAGTGCATCTTTGTGGAGGTGTCTTTTCCAAAATACAAAGCTGCCAGGCTGAAGATTGTGGTTCTGAGTATCTTCATCTCCTGGGAGCATGCTGTAAAAGGATTGTTCTACAAGGTTTCATTTTTTCTTTAAGGTTTCTTCTTTTAAATCTTGACAGTAGGTTTGCATACTTCCTCTTATGAGGCAGGGTTCATATATCCCAGAGTTTATTTCCACAGGTTTCCTTGTTATAATTTTAAATGGGAATAATTTATGATTTCCAAAATGAGTGGATTTTAGATTTAATAAGGCTATAGGTAAGGCTTTTGGCCATGGTAGAATGAGGGATTCCATGAATTTAGCTAATTGAGTTTTAAATTATATCATTTTTTCTTTCTGTTAAGCTTAAGAATTGGGGCGGTTATAGACCCAATGAAAAATATTCCAAAATATGCCAATTTTGCATATGGTTTTCATACTTTGTCCTGAAAAGTGGGTTCCTCAGTCATTGTGAAGTTCTGAGGGAATCTCCCAATTTGGAATTTTATTTTTCCTAATGATACAGTAGCTCGTCTACAGGGAAAGGCTTAGAGAGAGAAAGTCCATATTCGAACAACAAAAGAGGTTCTCTGGAGGTGACGCTTAGGCATAATTATAGGAGGGCTTAACCTCCCTTTTACAACCATAAGTTTCGCAAGAGCAAGCCTCAAGATTGATGGCTTGACTTATAATGTAGAGGGTTCCTAATTTCACACAGCATATGTTCTGTCCACGATAATCCATCCATATTTCACATTATCATCACTTAGTGGTACAATCCTCATCACTCTTAATTTTAAACAATTCTCATGATACGTAACACCCCGTAGCTCTTTTCAGCCCTTAATTATGTGTCCCCAATATTTGTGTGGTACTAGTAAGATATTCCTATTATATAGTCCCTAGTATGCAATAGTAGATTTTTCCAATAAACCATTCTGTTGTCAACTCTCTATACCACTGTCATATCTTAGGAGTATATCATGCAAGCACCTGTCTATATTCGCAGTGCTGATCTGTGGGATACATGCCTTTAAACAACCCCTTTCAATCCTGTTCACCTTCAATGCAGCTCTGATACTTGTAATACCATTAACAATTGTCACTGCTATCCATTCCCACACCTTTGAATTCACCACCATTAACATATCTGAACATATTAGATTGTCATTCCCCCTTCATTAACTTCTGCCTATCACTAGGTCCCCAATAGTCCACATTGTAAGACATTGATTTTACATTGTTCAGGGAGTTCATAGTACTGGTAACATATAATAGCTCTCCTTTTGTGTCTGACTTATTTCACTAAGCATTATATCTTCAAGGTTCAAGACCTTGTTCCTTCTTACTGCTGTGTAATATTCCATCGTATGTCTATACCACATTTTGTTTATCCACTCATCTGGTGAAGGACACTTAAATTGTTTCCATCTCTTGGCTCTTGTGAACAATGCAGCTATGAACATCAGTGTACAAATGTCTGTTCGTGTCACTGCTTTCAGATCTTCAGGGTATATACCAAGAAGTGGAATTGCCAGATCATAGGGTAATTCGATATCTAGTTTTCTGAGGAAACACCAGACTGTCTTCCAAGTGTCTGTACCATTATACATTCCAATGAGCAATGATTAAGAGTTCCAATTTCTCCACATCCTCTCCAGCATTTATTTTTCCCTCCTTGTTTAATGGCAGCCATTCTAATTGGTGTGAGATGGTAATCTCATTGTGATTTTGATTTGCATTTCCCTAATAGCTAGTGAAGATGAGTATTTTTTCATGTGTTTGTTGCCATTTATATTTCCTCTTTGGAAAAATACCTTTTCATATCTTTTGCCGATTCTATAATTAGGCTGTTTGTACTATTGTTGAGTTGTAGGATTTCTTTACATGTGAGGTTATCAGTCTCTTATCAGGTACATGGTTTCCAAATACTTTCTCCCATTGAGTTGGCTGCTTCTTCACCTTTTTGACAGTCTTTTGAGGCAAAGAAAGCTTTGATTTTGAGGAGTTTTCATTTATCAATTTTTTCTTTTGTTCCTTGTGCTTTGGATATAAGGTCTAAGAAATTGTCTCCTATTACTAGGACTTGAAGATGTTTCCCTATATTGTCTGCTAAGAGTTTTATTATGCTGTCTTTTATATTAAGGTCTTTAAACCACTTTGAGTTAATTTTTATATAGGGTGTGATGTAGGGGTCCTCTATTGTTCTTTTGGTTATGGATATCGAGTTCTCCCAGCCATTTGTTGAAGAAACTGTTCTGTCCCAGTTCAGTGGATTTGGGGGCCTTATAAAAAAATTCAGTTGACCATAGATCTGGGGGTCTATTTCTGAATTCTCAATTTGACTTCATTAATCAATATGTCTATCTTTGTGCCAATACCATGGCACTGTGGCTTTATAATAGGCTTCAAAGCCTGGAAGTTTAAGACCTCCCACTTCGTTCTTCTTTTTTAGGATGTTTTTGGCAGTTTGAGGCCCCTTTCCCTTCCAAATAAATTTGATAACTAGCTTTTCCAAGTCTACAAAGTAGGTTGTTGGAATTTTGATTGGAATTGCACAAAATCTGTAGATCAGTGGGTAGACTTCACATCTTAACGACGTTTAGCCTTCCTATACATAAGCACAAAATATCTTTCTACCTTTTTAGATCCTTTTCTATTTCTTTAGTAAAGTTTTGTAATTTTCTGTGTAGAGGTTTTTTACATCCTTGTTAAGTTTATTCCTAGGATTTTTATTTTTTTAGTTGCTATTGTGAATGGAATTTTTTTTATTGCCTCTTCAATTAGGTCATTACTAGTATATAGGAATATTAGTGACTTACATGTATTAATCTTGTATACCACCACTCTGCTGAATTTGTTTATTAGCTCAAGTAGCTCTGTTGTCGATTTCTCAGGATTTTCCAAATATAGGATCATATCATCTGCAAATAATGACAGTTTTACTTCTTCCTTTCCAATTTGGATACCTTTTATTTCTTTGTCTTGGTGAATTGCTCTGGCTAGAACTTCTAGCACAATGTTGACTAATAGATGTTACCATGGGCATCCTTGTCTCTTAGGAGGAAAGCTTTCAGTCTCCTACTGTTGAGTACTATGCTGGCTGTGGGTTTTTCATATATGCCCTTTAACATATTGAGGAAGGTTCCTTCAATTCCTACTTTTTGAAGTGTTTTTATGAAAAAGGGATGCTGAATTTTGACAAATGCTTTTTCAGTATCTATCAAGATTGTCATTTGATTTTTCCCTTTGATTCATTAATGTTTTGTATTACATTGATTTTCTTATGTTGAACTACCCTTGCATGCTAGGAATGAACCTCACTTTGTCATGGTGTATAATTCTTTTAATGTGTCTTTGGATTAGATTTGTAAGTATTTTGTTGAGAATTTTTGCATCCATATTCATTAGGGAGGTTGGCCTATAGTTTTCCTTTTTTTGTAGTATCTTTATCTGGTTTTGGTATCAGAGTGATATTAACTTCATAAAATGAGTAAGGTACTGTTGCTTTTTCTTCAATTTTTTGAAAGAGTTTGAGCAGTAGTAGTGTCAATTCTTTTTGGAAAGTTTGGTAAAATTCCCCTGTGAAGCCGTGTGGTCCTGGGCTTTTATTTGTAGGTGGATTTTTGATAACTGATTGTATCTCTTTGCTAACGATTGGTTTGTTAAGGTCTTCTGTTTCTTCTTGGGTCAGTCTAGGTTGTTCATGTGTTTCCAGGAAATTGTCCGTTTCCTCTAAATTGTCTAGCTTGTTGGCATACAGTTGTTCACAATACCCTCTTACAATTTTTTTTTTATTTCTTTCTTTGTGATCTGTAGTAATTATCCCACTCTCATTTCTGATTCTGTTTATTTGGGACGTCTGTCTTTTTGTCTTTGTCAGTCTAGCTAAGGGTCTGTCAATCTTGTTGATCTTCTCAAAGAAGCAACTTTTGGTTTTATTTATTCTTTCGATTGTTTTGTTTTTTTTTGTTGTTGTGGTGGTGGTTCTCCAGCTCTTTTATTTCTGCTTTATTCTCTGTTTTTTTCTTTTCTTCTACTTGCTTTAGGGATAGTTTGCTGATCATTCTCTCGCCTCTTCAGTTGTTCAGTTATGTCTTTGATTTTAGCTCCTTCTTGCTTTTTGATGTATGCATTTAGAGGTATAAATTTCCCTCTCAGCACCGTCTTTGCTGCATCCCATAGATTTTGATATGTTTGTTCTCATTTTCATTCGTTCCTAGATACAGTGATACCTTGGTACTCGACTGCTTTGAAACTCATTGAATTTGGTGCTTGACCCATTCGGACACAAAGATTTTGTCCCAGTACTCATCGTTTGTTTGGTACTTGATGTGCAAGCTAGAACTTGTCAGTGTTGGTTACCTTGTGACTTGCGACCCTTTCCAGCCGAAACCAAGGGTCACGCTTTAGTCACGCAGTAGCTCTTGCCCTGTGTACAGCCCCTTGCAGTCTTATCTTAGCTTCTAGGGTCATTCTGTGTATTTTTTCTCTTTTTTTCTCATCATGGGTCCTAAGAAAATAAGCAGTGATACTGCTGAGGAACTTCATGAAGAGCTCAGCCCTGAGGAGCTGCAGGAACTACAGAAGCAGCAGCAACAAGAGGTGGCTGAAGAGATTTCTTCAGGTGAGGAGGAGGTAAGGGAGGATGTCCCCAGTTCCTTGGTAATAGAAATGTGTGCAAAATGGGCAGAAATTCAAAACTTTGTGGAGAGTTACCATCCGGACAAAGCTCTGACAAGCAGAAGTGTGAATTTATTGAATGAATAAACAATTTCACATTTTTGAGGGATTCTGAAAAGAAAACAGAAGCAGCCCTCATTGGATACGTTTTTGTGAAGGTGGAAGGAGTGTATCAGAGCTTGTGGTGCAAGCTGGAAAAAAGGCAGAAAAGAGAAAGAACACCTGAAGTGCACGTGCCCAATATTCTTTTAGAGAGGGATTCTACTTACAAGCAACGCTCCATGTAACCTCTCCTCCTCACACTCTCCTCCCACATTTCAAACAAAATCAAACAAAGGAATGAGAAAACAAGTAACCTAAAAGAACTGCATTGCCTCCAACAAGTTCCTACCATTCCTCAAGAAAATTAACAAACCATAGTCATTCCTGAGCATTCCCATAACATTAAGATTATCCTCTATCTTAATTAGGTTATCGTTCCCCCTCCACTAGTTGCTGTCTATCTCAAGGTCCCCTACATTCTACCATATGAAATGT
>PVKY010014030.1:0-10755 GCA_004027775.1 Bradypus variegatus | reverse complement strand
ACCCTAAAGGTAATTAGCCATTTGTAGAAAACTTGAAATCCCGAAACGGGAAGCGCCGCCTAGGATAACAGAGACCAAGTCGGCTCCATTGGGGCCACCTTTTTCATGAAGTCAGCACTGGTGAGAACAGGAGTGGGGGGCAGGAAGGAGGGAGAAAAACCAAGCTTTCTAGAGTGTCTCCACTTCTTAGGTGGATTTACCATTAATGTGCAGAGCCCCGCAGGGAGCTCAGCCCTGTCCTTCCCAGAGCACCCCACAGAGACTATCGCAGAGTTCCGGGGAGTTTTTAGCGCGTTCCCTGTTTGTCCTGCAGGCATTTTAGGTCTAAAAGCTCGCTCTCTCGCGCGCGCGCGCTTGAGCACACACACGCACACAGGGTTTGGAGCTGACTCTAGTTTATTTATCACTATGTAGTAAGCCCAGGCTTGGAAGTCGTCGCCGAGATTCCAACAGACTAAAGGTTTGTGCGGACATAAGGAGCTGAAGGAAATCGTGTGAGACTGGCATTGCACGCACTTACGCGGGAATTCTGCACAACAAAAATTTGCGGGAGCGCTCTTCATCCCTCCCGCTTAGCTGAATTTGTGCTAAGGGTGTCTGCCTGTTTTAAACTGGATTATCCAAACGGTCGCCTGGATGGCCTTACTCAGCCTTACTCGGTGAGGGGGGATAAGAGAAGGCAGTAAGAGTGTGGGAGAGGAGATGGAGAACCTCTCCAGGGAACACAGGAAAGTGGGTGCCGTGGGAAAGGAAGGAAAGGAGGAAGGATAGGATAAATTAAAAGCAAAAATCAGAACGAGAAAAAGATCAGAACTGCAGCACTTCCAACACTCCTGCCTTCAGATTCACCTGGGGAAAGCTCCGCTAAGGGCAGATGAGGGGTGGGACAGAGTGAGACTGTAGAGTACCCCATATCTCCGATCTCCACCCCAACCCTGATCCCTCCACAAAGCCCCAACTCCTTCAGTCCCAACTGAGATAAGGGACGCTGGGGAGGGAGGGAAGGAGATGGGAGGCGATGACCACAAGGGCCCTGGCAGAATCCTCGTGGAAAGCCCCCAGCTCCGGCGACCTTTCGCCCACGAATTTAACCCCTGCAGGACTAAAATGGAGACCAGGTTTTGTGTAGCCTGGAACTTATGTAATGAGGGGTGGTGGTGGTGGTGGTGGTGGTTCTATTTTAGAAAAATAAATCACAATTACTTAGAATGTGGGGCAATGCAAGTGAGGGATCCTGAAGCTAAAGCTATTCCCTTCCTGGGAAATCCGCCTCTGGTAGACCCTTAGGTTGCCTTAGGGCAACCCCGATAGTTTGTTCCCAGATCCGAGTGAGGCAAGAGACGGGGACATAATTAAGCCCCTCGTAGTAAACCCCCCAACTCCCCTTCGCAGCCACCGCTCAACTTGGGGCTAATTGGAAACAGCTTTGCGCCTGGGGAGGGGGCGTGAGGGGACAAAGGCGCCAATTGCTTTGCCCCAGACCAAGGTTTCCTTGCGCTTCTAGAATCCAGGTTTCTGTTCTTCTTTTTCAGGAACGCGGTTTTCTCCGGCAAACCTAGACTCGAGTAACTAGTTACAGCTGTTGATTAAATATATTTTCTAGTCCGGCGATTTAAGTCTGCGTGAATAAACATGAGCCCGCGGTGGCTGCGCCCTTTCCCTTTCGCCTTTCTAGGGTGCGGGGAGCCCTAACAGCGGAGCCTCTCATTGCGGAAACGGGGCTGGGGGTCTGGGATACACCTGAGCCTGTGGCCTTACACTCACTCACACCCCTACCTGGGCTCCCGAGCTCGGGCGGGTGGCACAGATCTGCTAGCACTCAGCCCCGGGGGTTCTTTGGACACCGTTTCCTTTCTAGAAAGCTGCTGAGGCTTCTGTTACAGAAATTCAGACTTTGAGGACCTGGGACGGGATGGCTTCTCCCCGTTCTCCAAGTTTTGCACGAGAGTTACCCAGCACCAGTCGCTGCGCAAAATTAAGGAACCCTGAATTTGCCTGAGGATGCAAAGAGGTAGGGGGCGCGACTCCCTCGCGGGGAAGAATATGTTCCAATGCGAATTCGAGGGACGGAACCACGCTGGAAGAAGGCGTTTGCTTTTCTATCTGCGGGCAGGGGGCTATACTTCCGAACGCCCCGCCACCAGACGCTCGGAAAAGTCGCCCTTGTGACTCTTTATTTTCCTGGAGCCACGGCGTCTTCTTCGGAACCTGCGAGAAATGGCAAGGCCAAGTGCACTTGTAGGCCTCCGCAGTTTCGCCACCCGCACCCCGCCCATGACCTCCAAGTCCCTTCGTCTCTCTCCTCTCATGCACACAAATACACACAGCACTGGGTGACAAGGCCTGGGCCGGGGCTGGATCCGGGTCCCGCGACCCTAGCCCAGCCCCGGGTCTCAGCGAGGAGGCCAAGTCTTGGCGAGCCCGTCGGGACTAGCTCGGGATCCAAGCCTAGGTTGGTTTTGCCTTCCTCAAACCTCAGACTCCCGCAGCTGCTAAAACCTAAAGCCCTACGTCCCTACTGGGGCTGCCACCTTCGCCCCCACTTTGAGCCTAGGCAGAAGTAAAGCCAATTTGGTGCCGCAAGATCAGAGAAGCCTTGGGCGAGAACCGGGCTTTGAGGAGATGGGGAGCGCTCTGGTGAAGACACACAGGCGCAGACCATCTCGGTGGGTGAGAAGGGGTGGGGAAAATTAGCTGCGCTCCTTGCAGCCTCTTTGTGTTGTTTTTTTTTTTTTCTTCTTCTTCTTCCTACCACTTGTCTAGGGTCGGGAGAATGTAGCCCATGAGATTGCGGGGTGGGGACAGGGATTGTAAATTGCCTTCCACCGAAAGCTTTGCGAACAAGGTAGAACCCAAGTTCTGACCCAGATTACAGGACGAGGGGTTTTCTCATGCAATGTTCCCCGGAAAAATGGTGGCCTGTCCGCCGCTGTAGGGTTGGGGCATCTACCTCCTCGCCCCAGCGTAAGTTCTGGGCCACCTTCCCCAGTGATTTCCAGTCACATTTATTCGACGGGAAGCCACTCCTGTTCCACATCAAGTAAATAGTGGAGCTGAGATTACAGCCCATAACTGTTCCTCCCCAGAGCCTCAAGTCTTTCCGTTCACTTCGCTGCGCGGTCACTACAGATCCGGGAAGGAACCAGCCACAACGTTAGCGACGATAAGAAATTCTCTGATATTCTTGAAAATCAAAATAGAAGCTCCTGGGTAATTTGCTGTCTCTGTTAGATGGGTCTGGGGATGCTGTTGAGGCTGGGGTGGGGTGGGGGTGGGGAGTTAGTTTTCTGCCTTAACAAAACAAAGCACCAAAAAAAGTATTTTCCCTTGAACCACAAATAATCAATGGCAAAAGCCGTTCACTTTTGAAAAGTGAAAGAAACCCATGCATGAAAACCCAGCTGTGTGGAGATTCTTCAGAAGACACCTCACCATTTCTCTCCCCATCTCCTCCTGTTTTCCTTCTCTTGGAAAGTTCCTTGTGGAACTTCTGACATTTTTCTTAGTCCAGATAAGTGAAAAGTGTTAGTAAACCCTGTGATGCCATTACTGTGTCTTGGTGAAGGACTGGAAAAGGCAGAGAGCTGTGTTATGCTGGATTTAGAATCTTTTAGGCTGTGCAGTGGAGGCACAATTGGAAATGAGCCTTGGTACCTACTGTTATCTCCTGCCATTCTCCAAGGTGCTCAATGCTAATGAACAATTACCTTCACCTCCCCTGCTGCAGTTGCTCACCTGCAACCTCCGTGTACCTACAAATGTTGTCTTCTCTCCTGCTACTAAAGATGAACAATCCCTGCAACCAGCTTGGGTCAGCCTCTCTACATATACATTAGATCCCATTCTCTCTCTGATAGGCATCCTCTAAGATGGCTTCCAAGGGTCCCCACCTCCTGGTACGATTATTTTATGTAAGCCATTCCCCTTGAGTTGGGGCTGGACCTAGAGACTTGCTTCTAATGAATAGAATGTGGCAAAGTGATGGAATGTCACTTCTCAGATTAAGTTACAAAAGACTGTGACTTCTGTCTTTCTCTCTCATCTCCTGCTTGGAGGCAAGCCAGTTGCCATTTTGTGAGCAGCTCTATGGAAAGACCCACCTGGCAAAGAACTGATGACTCTGGCCAAAGGCCAGTGAGGACCTGAGGCCACCAACAGCAGAGCGAGGGAGTTTCGGAGTAGATCCTCTCCCATTCAAGCCTTGAGGTGAACCTGGAGATGACTGTGACAGACCCTGAGCCAGAGGCACCCCAATAAGGCACACCTGGATTTCTAACCCACAAAACCATGAGTGAATAAATGTTTGTCATTAATCTATTTAGTTTTGGGGAAATTTATTATGCAGCAATAGATAACATATTCAAAGATATGGCTCCAGAAAATCTTTTCCTTTTCTTCTGAGCCATCAAAATTTTCCATTTCTACTGAGTCATTTGTCAGCAAAAAACAAAGCTACTTTTTCTTTTAAAAAAATAAATTTTTAAAACCTCTCATGACCCCATTTTTCCTTCTAGCTACCATTCCACTTCTCTGCTCCCCTTTACAATTTCTAAAAAAAAAAAAAGCTCATATTCCCTATCTGCAATTCCCCTTTTGCCTTTCTTTTTAAAACATCCCCCAGCCAGGGTTTTGACTCCTGTACCAATCCTCAACAAAAAAACGTTCTATCAAAGACATCAGTGACTTCCACCTTGTGAAATTTAAAGATCAGTTCTCAATTTTCATCTTATTTGATTTATCAGCAGCATTTGACAGAGCTGATCGCTCCCTCTCTTCCTGAAAACTTTACTTGGCTTCCAGTAGACTCACCTGGTTTTTCTACTCTCACTGAACACTCTTTGTAATTCTTCTCTCCTGGTTCTACTTCTCTCCTACCTCTTAACTTACCAAGTTTTATGAGCAGAGATAGGAATTAATTCAGTAATCTCCAATCTTCAGGCACACTACAATTGTTTTCAGATATGATTGTAACCATTTCAGTTAAAAAACATTATAATATCAATGGCATATCTTCATAACTGGCAATATAGATTATCAGTGAGTCTGAGCGAGGCTAAGCTGCAATAACAAACAATCCCTGAATCTCAGTAACTTAATACAACAAAAGTTTATTCTCCACTCCATCATGGGCCAGTAATGGGACAATGCTCACTCAGCCAGGCTGAGAGAGGCACACGTATCTCTGACCACGTCAGCAGAGTAACACAGCATGACAAAGCATATGATCGCTCTTGAAATTTCTCACCAAAAGTTCCGCTCACCACTTCTGCTCACCTTTCACCAGCCAAAGTAAGTCTTATGGCCACAATGAACCAATAAAGGGGCACAGAAGTACAATCCTACCATCTGCTCAGAAAGTGGAGAGCCAGAACTATTCAATGAACTGTACTATTGACCCTCTCAATAGGTTTTATATTAAACACCCTCCAATCTTAAAAGAAAACATTACCAACTGTGCTCCTTTGTATTAAGAGACCATGTTGTCTGAAAGAAAATGTGACTAAACCACCCGTGACTTAATCGGTGATCTTTTTACCCCTAACTTAACCCATGGTCTTTTTACCTTCCACAATTGAAAAGACTTTCTATTGCTTTGCATGTGTAGCTAAATTTGAGGGAGCCCCATGGTGCTTGCAGCCCTGCCTTTTCATCTCAGGCTTTGATAAAAAATGTCCATCTCCTCTCTGAATGCACTGCTTGCCAGGCAGGTCCATTTGCTGCTGAGGATTTCTGCCAGCTCCACAGCCACAACCACAACCACAGGATTTGAAACTGTGCTACTAGAGGACTTTAAAGAGTTCCTTGTTTCCTGCACTTGTGAAAAAAATAAGGAAGGCCAAAGTGTAGCCCAGCTTTTTCCTCCATCTTTCCAACCTTATCTCTACCCTCCCCATACACATACATACATTCACCCTTATACATGTCTCACTAAATGACTCTCTTTCAGGAACTTGTTTTGTAATTTCCCTACCTTTGCCTCCCCCAGCCCCACCAAAATCTACGTATCCTTCAAAGCTCTGCTCAAATTTCACCTTCTCCATAACTTTTTCTAGAACTTATACCACCACCACTGCCAGCTTGTGTTGCCATCTGGAATTTTTTCTTCCTCTTTTGTTTTCTCATTGTATTTTATTGTTGTTTTTATTCTTCTATTAGGTGATTGTTAATTTAATTGAATTTAGTAAATCTATATATGTGTCTTTATTCAGTACAACTGTGTGACTGAGGTGTCTTAGCCATCTAGCTTGATATCTACTAGCTTTAATCACCCCCAGCTTTCCCTTCTCTTCTGATCTCACTATGCATAGTCTCACTACATGCACTTTTCAAGAATTCAAATATAAATGCAAGACTTGCTTTGGAGAAGCCTATATCTTAGCATTTAAATACACTATTAAGTCATAAATCCTTCTGGGCTCATAACTTGTCCTTGTGCGTATCTTGTTGGGTATATAGAGGGCTGAAGGAAGGAGATTATTGAAAACACAGTACAAAAGAAAGTGGCTAGAAGGGGCCAATGTTAGCTAGGGTAATCAATGTGAGCTGCTGTAACAACCCCAAAATCTCAGTGGCTCAGCACAATACAGGGTTATTTTTCACTCATGTCACAGTCCAAGACAGACAAGTGGCTCCTCTCTAAGCAGTGATGCAGGATGCAGACTTCTGCATTCAGCTGATGACAAGCAAAGACCCTTACAGCTCTTGCAAGGTGTTTTATGGCCAACCCTGGAAGCAGTGGGCATTACTTCAGCCCATGATCCCCTGGCCAACACCCCAACCTAATTACAAGGAATGCTGGGAATGTAATTTACCTGTGCGCTCAGAAAGAGAAAAGAGAATTGGTGAGCATCTAATTTGTTTTTTTCCAAAGACATAAGAAGTCATTTTTTCACTTTATAATATCCAGACATTACTCCAACACTTCTCTAAACAGAGAGATACAAATTTATATAAGGGAGCATAGGGAGTGAGAGGGTCAATAGTACAGTTCATTGAATAGTTCCCATTCCCCTTTATTCCCTATAAAACCTAGAATTCTCTCACTCTAAAAAAAAAAAAAAAAAAAAAGTAAAGAAATTCAAGAGCTAGGTAGAATCCTTTCCATTAGCTCTTGTTCTCCCCGCCCTGAATCCAGGCAACAAGAAATATTCTAGGGCACTTTTTCTCAATCTAACAGAGCATCAGAATCAACATGAGCTTTGATTTTTTTTCTTATGTCCCCAGGTTTATTGAAAATATTACAGCATACCAGAAAGATTCAAATGGCTCCACGTAGCGTTTCAAGATTTATCCCAATCGTGGGCTGAGTGACCTGCAGTTGGGAAGGCTCCTAAGTCCAAGACCTTCAGCATTTCCTTAGCATTGGAATCTACTTCAGTGATCTCCTGATCCAGGACTGAGACCTCAGAAACAGAAGTACTTCCCTTTTCTCCCTTGCTCCTGTAGCTTGATGGAGATGACTTTCGATGGGTTTCTCTGTATCTGCTTCATCAGATTCAGGACATAACCTGTGACAGTGTTGCAAAACTTCTTGCTGGGAATAACCCTTGCTTGTGTGGAAGTCGTTGCTCAGGCATGTGTAGTATTTCTCAGTGATGGCTTGGGCTGCATTCTTCAAGGTTTTGGTGTGAAAATGGCCCATATTGGCAAGTAACTGGTAAAAGAGGATTACAGACACTCAAGACTGTCCAATCTACCAAATTAGAATTTCCTAAGATTAGATCTCATTTTTTTAAAATTCTATTTTGAAATAAATTCAAACTTATAAGAACAGTTGCAAACACAATACAAACCCCATACACAGAACTCCAGCATACCCTGACCCACCGACCCTGATACCCCGATCCACCAACTTTAACATCCTCTCACACTGTTTCTTTCTTTCCCTCCCTCCATCCTTCCCTCCCTATCTATCATCCATCATCTATTGCTCTGTCTTCTGAACATGTGAGAGCAAGCTGCACACATCCTTGAACAAACAATATAATTCACATATACATTTCCCATGAACAAGAACATTCTTTTATGCAATCCCATTAAGCGCAGCTAAGAAGTTCAAGAAATTCAACATTGATACAAAGCTTACATTCTATATTTCCTTTTTTTCCTTTCTTATGTCCCAACTGTGTCCCTTTGAGCCTCCTCTCCTCCATCCTCAGATCCCATCCAGGATCATCCTTGGTACTTAATTGTCACTATATATTTAGACTTGTCTTTTTTTTTCCCCCAATTGTGGAAACATATATACAGCCTAAATCTACCCATTCCACCCCCTCCCTAGCATTCCATTAGTGGGATTAATCACATTTAGAATGTTGCAATGCTATCACCTTCCCACCATCCATTACTAGAAATTTCCCTTCACCCCCAAAAGAAGCCCTACACTCATTTCTTAACCCCCCATTGTCCCTTCCCCCACTTCTTGTAACCCATACTCTACATTTCATCTCTAAGGTCATATTCTCTGATGCTTTCTTTGTGTTTACTGTGGGGCTTAAATTTAACCTCTTAAATCTATAACAATCTGTTTTTCTTTGATACCAACTTAACTTCAATAGGACATGTAAACTATGTTCCTATACTCCTCCATTCCCCCACCTTTATGTAGTTCTTGTCAAAAATTACATATTTTACATTGAGTCCAAAACCACTGATTTATCATTACCGTTTATGTATTTTAGATCCTGTAGGAAGTAAATAGTAGAGTTACAAATCAAAAATACAGTAGTATTGGTATTTATATTTACCATGTGATCTTTACTGGAAATCTTTATTTCTTCATGTGGTTTCAGTCAGTTGTTTAGTGTCCCTTCCTTTCCACCTGCTCAGCTCCCTTTAGCGTTTCTTCTAGGACTGATCTACTTGGTGATGAAGTTCCTCAGCTTTTGATTATGCAGGAATGTTTTCATCTCCCCCTCATTTTTTACCCTCCAGTTGTTTGTGAATTTTCTAAGTCTCTGATGGTTATTGACTTCTATTTGTATTCCATTGTGGTCACGAATGTAATTTGAATATATTCAATTTTTTTAAAAATTTACTGAGGTTTGTTTTATGTCCCAGCATATGGTCTATTCTGGAGAAAGATCCATGATCACTATAGAAGAATGTGTGTCCTGGTGATTTGGGATGTAATGTTCTATATATGTCTGTTAAATTTCTCTATAGCTCTCTCTCCTTTCTTTGCTTCTCTGTTGGTAAGGCTCTCTTTAGTATCTGAAATAGGGCAGGTCTTTTATTAGCAAAATCTCTCAGCATTTGTTTGTCTGTGAAAAATTTAAGTCCTCCCTCAAATTTGTAGGAGAGTTTTGCTGGATAAACTATTCTTGGTTGGAAATTTTTCTCTCTCAGAGTTTTAAATATGCCATGCCACTGTCTTCTTGCCTCCATGGTGGCCGCTGAGTAGTCACTACTTAGTCTTATGTTGTTTCCTTTGTATGTGGTGAATTGCTTTTCTCTTCCTGCTTTCAGAACTTGCTCCTTCTCTTCAGTATTTGAGAGTCTGATCAGAATATGTCTTGGAGTGTGTTTATTTGGATTTATTCTATTTGGAGTTCACTGGGCCTTTATGCTTTGTGTATTTATATTGTGTAGAAGGTTTGGGAAGTTTTCCCCAACAATTTCTTTGAATACTCTTTCTAGATCTTTATCCTTCTCTTCCCCATCTGGGACACCAGTGATTCTTAAATTTGGACGTTTTATTTTATCTCTCATGTCCCTGAGATACATTTTGATTTTTTTTTCTATTTTTTTCACCATTCTTTCTTTTGTTCTTTCATTTTCCATTCTGTGGTCCTCAAGGAGGCTGAGTTGTTGTTCAGCTTCCTCTAATCTTGTATTATGAGTATTCAGAGTCTTTTTTATTTGGCCAACAGTTTCTTTTCGTTCCATAAGATCTTCTATTTTTTTAATATACTCTTGCAATTTTTTCTTTATGCTCTTCTAGGGTCTTCTTTATGTACTTTACATCCTGTGCCATGGTCTCATTGTTTGTCCTTTACTCTTTGATTAATTGCACCAAGTACTGTGTTTCTTCTGATCTTTTGATTTGGGTGTTTGGGTTTGGGTTCTCCATATCATCTGGTTTTATCATATGCTTTAAGATTTTCTGTTGTTTTTGGCCTCTTGGCATTTACTTTACTTGGTAGGGTTCTTTCCAGATATAAAAAATACCGATCTCTGAGAGCAGAGACATGAATGGACATTTGCAAACTGGTGTTCATGGAGGCAGCAATCATGATTTGCAAAGGAGGGAGGTGACCTAAGGGTACATTGACTGAAGAAAGGAATGATGTACTGTGGTGTACACATACAGTGGAACACTGAGCAACTATGAGAAGGATTGAAGCTGTGAGACACACAATGAAGTGAATGGATCCTGTACACAGTATTTGAGTGAAGTACACCAGAAATAAAGGCAAACACTTTAATGCCTCACCAATATGGACTAACTACAATGTGTAAACTCATAATTGAATCTTAGAACATAGCCTAACGTGGACATAATTATTGTAATAGACCCTAGATTGTAAGCTCTTACAGCAGTTAGCTCTATTCCTGAATTGTAATGCCTATCTCTAAACTCTGAGATGCTGATCCCTTAGTGTATAACCTGTTTGGTCTCTGGAATAATGCGTATCTCTGAGACACCTGAAACTCAGAGCTAGAGCTCGGCAGATTTGAATGTCAGTATTAGTGCATACAGCCACTGTTTTTTAAAAAAAAAAAGCTGAAAAAGAGCCCAGACTTCAATTAGTG
>PVKY010014029.1:0-10765 GCA_004027775.1 Bradypus variegatus | reverse complement strand
TAAATCCAAATACGGCCTTCTGAGTCCCCAACGGCAACTTCTTTGCCAGCTTGAGCCCAGCGGACGCGGTTTAAAGCAGACGCCCCCTCAATGGCCACACTAGCTGTTGGAACCTGCCAAAGGGGTTACAACAGAAAAAAAGAATCTCTGAATATGAATTTAAATATACTAAGTTACAATGATACGTCTAAACTGGATGAATCACCACTGCCTTCGTGTGCATGAAGGAATGTACACCCCTTGTGCAGGGGTGAAAAAGGATGCATTGTTCTTAAATCATATGCTCCACTGAATTAAGGGGTAGAGAGAAGAGACACTTTAACAAAAAGGAAAAGAGGGAGAGTCTTTCCACAGCTAATGGGCAGTGATGACATACATATTTCTTCTGATTATGCAGGGTGTAATCCAACATACAACCACAGCAGCTAAACATGATACTTTACGATCGGGTCATAATTTATGGATCGATGGAGAGAGATTTCAGGATTTACTAAGATTAAGGATATTATAATAGGCAGAAAGGGGCGATGCATGATAGAATAAAACTCATATTTATATGAGTCTTCAGAAGAAAAAAAAAAACACCCTACGTATTGATCCCTCAAAATCTCACTGAGGATGGGGTGATCAGAAAAAAAGAAGGCACACAGAAGAAAAACTTCAAAACCTCAAATTCTTCTCTCTTCTTTTCCCTTCTATTTTTCTTCCCCTTGCCAGTACCAAGGTGTGGGAAGCGGTCGATAACTCTGGACATGTCCTAAGGTGATTCTCTGTTAGAATGTAGCTCCTTACTCATAATAAACACATATCTCCTTTAATAAACACCTTGAAATCTGAAATCATAGATAATTATAATAATAATTATTACTAAAGGGAAACTAGAGGTGCTGAAACAGAACCTACAGTATTTGATAAAAGAACCTCAGTATTGGAAAAAGAATTTTAGTGTGCCTACCCTCTTCCATCCTCACTTGTGTAAACTCATGTCTTCAAGGTTGGAAGTTTATAACTGGCATAAATATCAGAGCTCCTGAGCCTTCTACAAGAATGTTGAATAGCAAATGACAACAGGCCATTAAAAAAGAAAGAAGTCATGTCAAAACAAAAATATTTTTTAAAAATAGGGAAAGGACAGCCACCAGGAGATCATCTCATGTTTATGACCTGTGTCTAATAAACATCTCGTATCAGTATGGAAACACGATGTGTACTGTGACTCAGCACCCCTGGCATTCTGTTATTCAGGCAATTGAAGCCATCTGTTTATAGGAGATTATTGACCCAATACTATCTTTAAAATAGCAAAAAATCAAAACAAAAACCAACCCCCATCATCTATAAGAATCTATGTTTAAACTTAATCTTGAAATCAATAAAATCTTCACTTGCTTAAATCACTGTATGTCAATCGTGAGCAAAAATGCCCAGCTCATTTATTTTAAAAAAATACGCAGTTTCTACAATTAAGGTGACTGCTGTTCATGCTAGAGCCTGAATTTTCAGCCAAACCTTTCAAAGGCCAAAACAATGTAAATTTAGATGGGCCATGATTCTGTCAATACATTTTATTACTGGTGTGCTGCCCAGAAAACGAATTCACGATTCAGGCATAGAGTCTGCAGAGTTAATTTTTACCTCCATAATTTAGAAGGATCAATAGGATCATAATTTACCTAACTATTCATTATCAGATTTTATCTATGAACCTCAAAAATTTAAGAAAAATGTTTATTCAATATGAATATAGTAAAAAAGTAATTTCTGAAAAGAAACTCACCTTTTGATAAATTGTAAATAATGCTTAATACATTTTTAAGAATTTTATTTGAATTATAAATCATATAACTGAAACAGTATTTAAATCTTTAAAAATACCTTCTTTTCATAGATATAATAAATGGTAAAATGTGGCTATCACAGTGTCTCGCCTGTAGTATGTGCTAAAAAAAAAGCTTGTTGAATGCATGAAGGAAATGACAAAATACATTTGTATTAATTTGACTGATAATGATCTTTTAGAAATTGATAAACTTATCACAAAAATAAGCCATATGTTCTCTCTCTTGCACTCTTGTTACTCTGGTTTCACAAATATTTCCGCATTTTTTATGCCTCAATACTTTTGAAAAAACAGACTATATATGGCTTAAATTAATATATCAAGCAGCATAAGTCAGTAGCACTGATATAGGTAAATATGAACTATTCTTTCAGAGGAGCAACTGGATTAACTTGGTCTTAAAGCACAGTAGTTTGAACAAGAACAACCACAACAGAACACACTTCTGCACAAGCCACAGGAAATCGGGGTTTTTTGTTCCTCCTAACAAATCTAATTCCTAACTTGACAAATATCTGAAAAAATGCTGTTCAACTTGCTAGAAGGCAAAAATGGTTTGAGAGTTTTAAAAAGTTATCCAGCTCATTATTGATTTAAATCAGACTCCACATACTTCTTCTACTGTGAAAACTGAATTATGTTTACCACAAAACTAAATGGTTTGCATGTCCAAGAATGATTTTATATATATACATATATGTTTAGCTATAAAACTCTTATGTGGATGTGTCCTGATACCTAGAAAAAGAAAAGGGAATATTTATGTTTGGCAACAGTGCAACAGTGTGCAATTTCATTTTAATAATAAAAAAAAATTATGAAAAAAAATCCAGTTACATAAGAATTATTAAGAAGTTTGTGGAATGCTGGCTCCCCTCACAAGCACCCATAGCTGGGTATCACCAAAACATTATCTCTTCTCAGCCTGATTTCTGGTGCAGCTGTCTCAAAAGTCAATATGGAAAACGTTTTTTTTTTTTTTTTTTTGGTTGCTTTAAGTGAATGAGTTTCTTCCAGCAAATAGAAGCAATACAATTTTAATCAACAGTGATGAAAGACTTTGGGAGACCATTACAATGTAGGGTAATAACATCTTTCTACCAAAAAGCAGTAATGTTATAATATTTCAACATACAAAATGACGGGCGTGTCACGTACTCATGCCTTTTGATTGTTTACAAAGATGCTTCATAATATAACTCCAATCCCCGTCACACAGCTCTTGGAGTTACAAGGGAAAATAGAAGGGAAAAGTCTTACAATTTGGAAGACTTTTAGGAGATAACTCTTTGGCAGGGATTATAGGTGCATATACCCTTGAAAGATACAGTGACTCAGTCCCAATGCCCGAAGGATATTTCCCTGCCCCCTCCCACAAGAAAAAAAATTCTAGGGGAGTCTGCTCCTCCTCATATCCTCCAGCTGTAGGCTTCTTAATTAAAAAGGCTGCACTGTTTCCTGTTCAAAACACTTCAAAAGACCTTTCTCTTGTTCTCCACTTGACAGATACTCTGCAGCACTTGTTCCTCTTACCTGTCCATTCTTATTTATGGAATGCTGCCCTAAATCAGAAACTAGGAAATGATGCAGAGACCATTTTATTTGATTAAACTGAAAGGCATTTAATATTTATTTTTAAACACACACACACACAATGAGTAGCTGAATTAGCACCTAATAATTTTGATGAGGGAAAAAAGTAAAAATGCCCAAGTATAATTTTTAAAACCTATATATGGCAAAGTTTTAAGAACAGAATATATCTTTACTGTCAACTGCTTTTTAAAATGTCAGTATTTTTCACCTGTGAACTACTATGAATGCGACATGTTAAAATCCCAGTTTTAGAAAAAAATACTGAGCTTAACGTACATGTTTAAAGTTAGAAACTACTGTAAAAGTCTGTCTCTAAGTTCAGTATTACCTTGGTAAAAATCATATGGAGGCTAGATCCAAACATTAAAAAAAAAAAAGTCAACAGTCATCTCTTCTAGATTAAAAATAAAAGTTGTACAAAACGGCAAACACCCACAACTAGCGCTTTTAAAGAGCCCAATCTAAAACCAGCGTCTACAAAAGCTTACTTTTCAGTATTTGCCAGTAAAGTTATTTCAATACTGCTCTCAAAAATGCCTGTATGTGCGTGCTCTCTTTTAGGGAAAGGCATAAACGCACATCGTTTTGCTTTTTTGCAAAGAAGAGTCATCAATTGTCCAGGATCTGCCACGGTTTGGGGATGAAGTGAGATTAAACGCTTTTTGGCAAATGCATTTGCCAATTCCCTTCAGGGCAGTCAAGAATGGGGGGTCGGCAGCCCAGCTGCAACTGGAGGGTCTGCTCAAAACAGGCGGTTCTAGAGAGAGGGCGAGAAGAAGAGGCCGACTGCGCTCCCCTCCCAGCCCGCCCAGCCCGCGCGCCTGCGCCGCTGCCGCTCACCTCGGTGTCATTGTTGAGGTTCCAGAGGTCCAAGCGCCCCATCCCGTCCACGCAGGCAAAGAGCGCGGGATGCACGGGGGACCACATGACATCGTACACATAGTCTGCATTGTCTTCAAAGGAGTAGAGCGGCTTGTTGTGCTGTAAAGCAGAGAGACCGTGAAGACTTTGTGGCGCTGCTGCTGCCTCGGGCTGTCTAGCGAGCCTAATTAAAAACTTTGCACATTCACAAAGTGTCATAAAACTTCCCGAGATGAAAGTCCTCGAGAAGGTGAACCGGAGCTTTAATGTGACTAGAACTGTCCAGTGGCATAAATAAATACCAAGTGGGGCCGGGGCGGGGGGGACACTAGGGGCTGGGGGCTGGGTCGCGCGGGGGTTGGGAGGCAGTTTCAGACACGGTGGTACGAGACATTCCAGACAGGTGGACGGGACTGCCCATCAGCTCGGAACTCTCGCCGGGCAACGCTTTGCGAAACGCTCGGAGCTTGGACCAAGTCACGGTCGGCCGGGACCAGACTCGTGGATGCTCTGGCAGCCCCGAGCGCTTCGCATGGAAGGCAACGCCTGCCACCTCGTGGTTCCTGTCTGTAGCTGCAACGGCTACTGGGGCTGCTTCCAGGCCAACTCTGCCAAATTTCTTATTTTAATAGCTCCTTTGCGGTGCGGTATGAGGAAAAATATTTTAAAGGGAATTATAGCTCTTCTGGAAAGTGAAAATCTCTCTGTCCTAAAATCTTAGTCCCTTTATATAGGATAAGTTCACCCAAAACAGGTGGATTGGTGGTCCCTGAACTCACCATAGAACGTGAAATATTTTTTTAGATCATCTGGTATTTCCAAGAGCCCTCAAATTGATGTTTTCAGGGAAATGCATTAACACACTCCCATTGCATACAAATGCTTCCATTCTGGGGGGATACAATAAATTAAAATGGCACTCTTGATTTCCAGTGAATATTGTCACATCAAAATAGCATAGAAGTCACAGGCAAGTTTGAAAGTACACCAGAAATAAAATGTAATTGGACTTCATGAATTATTCATTCCATCTGGCTTGTCTGATTCTAATTTCTGCATAATGCTTTACTAATCCCTGATCAATTAATGTAAAATGAAATTTAAATGATAATGAAAGCCCTAGAGATAAAAGAAATTAAGTATTCTTATATCCTTTGACAGAAATCTAAACAATGGGAGTTTTTTCCCAATGTCTTCTTTATCCAGTCAGCTGTCTGTATTCTCTTCTGGGGTGCATCTGAATGCCTGTACAGGCCAGAGTAATAAGATTTAAAAAAAAAGATAACATACAATATGAATAATCAAACCCTTTCTGTATTGAATGTTCAAAGAATGTATCTATAGGAAATCAGCTCCAAATATTAGAGCAAACTCCAAAGTGTACTGTTAGTGAATGCAAAATGCACTAAATGCTTGTGCTGAAATCAAAGAGAGAAAACCAGTGAGAGGATGGTAAAACTTCCATAACCTAAACCTAATACAAAACTGTTAAGGTAGTAACTAAAAGCAATGTCTCTTTCCATAAATTGTGTTGTTTTGACATATTAAAACTAGCATTTAGAAGTGAAAAAAAATTATAACATATTAAAGCAAAACAGATGATTTTAAATGGAATTGTGTGTGTGTGTGTGTGTGTGTGTGTGTGTGTGGTGTCTTACTTTTAATTCAAAAATATCTGACTGGGGAGTATTCTGAAAAAAGAACATATGACATTGAGAAATTAAAAATAATTAAATGGACATTAGTCTTCTAATTTTGCATTTTATTATTCTAGGACTCTTTTATGCCAATGTATTTATTATATGCCACGCTTGCAATGTGATTTGGACATAAAATTATTTGCCTATTGGCTATATATGTAGCTTGTTTCTTCCTCTCATAGTTAGGACTAGGTGATTCAAATTACCTTCCCTAGAAAATCTGGATGTCCAATGACATCTAAAAGTAGTGTGACTTCATTTTTTCTTTATTAATATATTAAAAGGCAGTATAGAGTAGTTGGTCCTTCATTGAACACTTGTGAATATTAAATTCTAACTCTTAGCAGAAGATCATTTCCACCCCCAATTCTTGGTTTTACAGTTAGCTAGCTACTGTTTGCTAAAGAACACAAGTAACACATTTTTCTTAAAATCAAATAGTAAAGACAAACATGCCAGTATCCTCTCTCCTTAATCCAGCTGATGGTATGTCTGAGGACCTACAGGTCTAGAGAAAGATGTACATATTGAGACACACAATAAACATATAAAATATATACATTCCTTGTTTTGATTAAAAAGTACTTTTCTAAGAGGTTGATATTATCTGATACTTTTATTTCCTTAATAAATTATCCTATATCTCCAGTATTCTGTTTCTTTCCTCTTCTTTTAGTAGATTCTTCTCTGAGAAACTTTTAGTCAAAACTGTAGTAGCCTGAGACTTTTTTTTTTTTTTTTTTACATCTGGAGGTAACTGTTACTGTTCATGTTACCAAAAATCCAGTTTTCTCCTGTTTAATAGCATTATATTGAAATACTATTATTCTGTTGGTGACATCTCTAGTCCTTCCCTAATTTCCTTATCACTGACTCTCGCCCCACCCAAAGCCTGAACATTCTGTTAATAAAGTCACTGAGCAAATAATTCTAGACTACAGTATATTTATGTTTGGAGGAAGGGAGAAGGGCTTATGTTTTCAAAGGCTTTGATTTAGCCGTGATAAATTCACAGGTTGGGGAACAGTCAGGACATCAGGATTAACCCCATTTCTAGGGTGCCAAGTAAGCTACCATCTACCATCCAGGAGTTCCCACATACAGCATAAGCATTTAGGGTCTGCTCATGCCACTGTTACAGTAATAAGTAGTGCTATTTTGAATATTAATTTTACTTTTTCCGGTAAAGAGATTTTAACATTCTATTTTATTTGGGATTTTAAAGGGCCATCTGAAAACCAGACTAAAATTTCATCTCAAATGCTCAACATAAAAAACTATGAAAAACACATATATCACAAAATATTAATATTTTAATAAAAGAAATCAAAAGCATCAGAGTCTAAAGGTTCTGTTTTTCAACCTTTGAAACAAATTTCTAGATCCACAAATTTGTTGTAGTTTGCTATTTGTATTATCACTGATTTTAGAATACTACATGCTTTGAAAAGGCGGAGAGAGGGGTGTGTGTGTGCATGCAAGTTTAGCCAATGATTTTGAGGAGGTTCCTGTAATCTTTTTTTTTGTATATATTAAAGCCACAGAAGTATCATGATTTTAAATATTTACTCTGCAAAATACTCAAGGCCATTTAGTAAAGTAAACATCGTTTACAGCATGTTACTATAGAAAGTGTTTATCAAAACAATCAAATTTCACTAGAAGAAAATCCCTTCACCTGTGTGTTTCCTTGTCTCATGCTATACTTAGCTTTAGTGAACTTGTAAAGAAAAAAAAGAAAAGAAGTGTACCATTATGCAGCCTTCTGCATGTGTAGAACATGTCAGTAAAATAAAGCCTGGATGCCTCGCTGTTTTAGACAAGTTTCCAGGGCTGTGTCAATAATGCTAAAATATCCAGAGACAGATTTTAATGCCCTGGTTCTCAAACAGTGCGGAGAAGCAGACTACAAGTCTCCTCCCAGGCAGACGTGGAGGGTAGGGAAGGGTATATTGCCGGGTGTTTTCTGTGTACCTGACTCTATACACACATTGTCTAATTTAATCCACATAAAATCTCTGTAAGGTAGACAGTATTTACAGAAAATAAAATTATAGTTTAGGGAGGTTAGTAACTTTCCCAAGGCTGAAAGCCTGTAAGCAGTGGAGTTGGGATTTGGAACTCAGGTTTTCCTAGCTGTTAAAGTACATCCTCTCTTCACTGGACTGTGTGGTCCTTCTAATAACAAAGCCGTGGTCTTTAATCTTCATACGTAAGACAGTATGCTCGCTCTGTCCTTGACTGTCTCGTTCAATTCAACCATTATTTCCTAAGCATATACTGGCTACCTGGTAGAAACAGTTAAAAATACTGCAGCCAGAAAGTTTAGTTCATTCCCAGAGCCTCTTGTTAATGATCCTGAAGATGTTTCTCAAGTCATTTCCAGGCAGCTTTAGCCACTTTTGACCCTAAGAGAAATCTTTTTCTTTCTGAAAACCAGGAAGTAGAATGGGAATGGCTCTTCAGCCAGCAGAGACTAAAATGAGGCTAGCGTTGAGTTCCAGTTCGCTGAATGTCTGTGTGACTTTGAGTGACGGACTAAAATTATATTATTTGGAAAGTAGGGATAGCAAAGGTAGCATGGAGCAGAAAAGACAGTGGGAGAACATGGCAAATCTACAGACCTTGGGCAATTTAGCTTAATATCCTTGGATCTTAGTTGTTTCATCTGTAAAGTAGAGGGGCTGGAGCAACTTTCCTCAAGGAGTCCTATTAGTTTTGTGACTCCAAGAATGTTCTACTGTGTGCCTAATTACCCTGCAGTATGGGTTGAATGGAATAAAGTATATGAAAGTTATTTTACAAAGTGCTATTCAAAGGTAAGTATTATAATTAAAGCCATCTTCCTTGATGCCCTGTGGAATTTATATCACAGACATTTTTATTTTTTACTTTGCATTTCAGTAAATCATACATATAAAAATGTACCAAGGTAGCTTTTAATGAAAAATTTGAAAATATCAAAGTTATAATATACCTCTTATTTGACCAGTTGGAGAAAGAACAAAGAATGTTAAATTCACATGAGAGGCAGGTAGTGAAATCTGTTAAAAAGTGAAATTCTACAATATCCATCAACATTTTACAATAAAGATTTGATCTCTAGATTTGGGCTTTGATTTTCTAGGAGTACACTTCTGAAAATGAATTGAGTTGCATATTTTTTTCCAATCGGTTAACTACAAAATGATTTCACAAGAAGTGAGTTTACATTTCCAATGTCAGATATGTACCAAAGTCACATCCAGAGAATATAATGTTTGTTTTCTTTTTCCCTACATTATTTATTTTCCTCTTATCAGGATCCTCTAGGCATCCCAATAGGATTTAGTGTTTTGAACACTGGTGAGTAGCAAGATTTGTGTTAAAGTGCTTCTTAACACCTGCAAACTCTGTGGTTCTTGAGGTTGCATTTGTCTCTAAATGATTAGCTTTCAAAGCAGACTTAGTAGAAATGTTTACCCAAACCATAAAATTTCTTTGGGAGTGGAGGGATAGTGGGACAAGGGGTAATATGTGGTAGGTGGGAGCATGGGGGAGAGGATAACTAATAGAATTTCCAAATTTTTATTCTGAAATAGAGGAAAACAAATGGAATTTTACCTTGAAAATGACATCCTTTTGAGGAAAAATGATGACCAAAATACTAAACAATGTGTAATAAGAAAATGTCCTTCAGAAATTGTCATATGTGTTCCTGCGAAGTAAACTAAATAGACAGCCAGTTCTTCCAGGAAACATTAAAATGAGAGACCACAACATCACTACAAAAACCACCAAAGGACCCCAAAACTTCAGGCTCACATAAAAATGGATGTCTCTACCATAATAAGAAAGTTCTCAAACAAACAAGCAAACTCTAACTCAAACCAAACCAAACCAAACCAAAAAACCAACTCTCTTGGCCTAAAAGGGGTATTGTGAATTTGGTACTTGTCACTGGGAAACTTTATTTGCAACTTAATTTGAGATATTTCTAAAGCACAGAGCATCATCCTGTATTTATCTTAATTACTGTAGCTAATATTAAAACAATATATATGACATCTAAGTAGTATCTAGTATGTTCTCCTGTTCCAATCATGGTTGCAGATTCAAAATTAGATATAAACACTTGGGGTGAGCTATTCTCGACAGAATATATTTACTAGGCCTGTTTGTTGCTTGGGTGCATTAACTGAAATTATGTAAGCCCTTTTATTTGAATTCAAGAAGGTTATACAAATCCAAGAATTTAGCATTTGCCTCTCTATAAATGTACGAATTTTTCTAAATAAGTAGTGAAGCCACATGAAAGGTGCTCTTTGTTGTACTACCTTCCTTTACAGTTTACTTGCATGGGAGAATCCTCCTAATCCAGGAGGTGCCACCAATAAAGAGGCTAATTATCCATATAAAAGAATGTACACATAGTCACAGGTTGTGACTAGTATTTGAATGTTTAAAGTCATGGAAAAAGCTACAGGCTTTGCCTAATTCATAAAAGGAGTATTTCTGGTGTCGGCATAATTTTTATGAATATCAGCTCCACATAAAGGTTTTCCTTTAGGACACTTTAGTAGCACAGATCTGTATAGGACCACTGTGAACACACCAGGCAAGCAGGGATGCTCTTTTGAATCACCTTTGCACTCATCTCCACCACCATGGCTATTCTGGAATGTTCTGCCTTCTTGCTTTCATGAGTTGAGGCAGGGTAGACAGGGTCATTATGTTGCCAAAACCAGGTTTGGCAGAGTTGGCTCATCGGTACAGTTGAGCTTGTTCT
>PVKY010014028.1:0-10777 GCA_004027775.1 Bradypus variegatus | reverse complement strand
GACCGCCTTCGATGACGCCATTGCCGAGCTCGACACTCTCAACGAGGACTCCTACAAGGACTCCACTCTGATCATGCAGCTCCTCCGTGACAACCTGACGCTCTGGACAAGCGATCAGCAAGACGACGACGGCGGAGAAGGCAACAATTAGGGCCCCCAGGTGGACTGGCTGCGCACGCTGATGCTACTACTGCAGTCTTTATTTTTTTCCTATGAGTTGGGGGTCGGGTGGGGGAGGGAAAGGGAGGGGTGACCTTCCTAGGGAGAAACCCACGACCTGTCCTGTCTTTGATTGCCTCTTTGACATTTTTGCCAAAATACCACTAGTGGAAAGTCAGGCTAGCTGTGCTGGTATTGGAATAGCAGCCTCACACTGGCGTATGGACTGTTCTGTAGATGAATGCAAGTGGAGCTGTCTGTCTTTAATTTAACTTATTGCTAGATGATAAGGTTTCAAGATGAAAAGAAAACGTGAATGGAATGGCCCTCAGTCAATAATTTCTGTGGTTCCAGTAAGGATTTTTATGTACATATGCTCTTGTCTTAAGTTTTGGGTACTTTCTATCTCATCTGTTTTAGCTGTGCATTTTTTTCAGGGTGTACTCTACCAGGCATGGAATAGGTTAGATCCCAAACTGACAGACTTAGAACATAAGGTATATTTATCCTTATGGTTTAGGCCTTGCCAGTTTCCTGAAGTCTCTGATTAGTTGACAGTATTAACACTAAATTGCAGTTTACAGAGTATCTACATTACAGCCATATGTAACATCAAGCCGTTGATTGTGTATTTTTCTTTGCTAGTTATTTTGGCTTTAAATTCTTACTCAGCTTTATCCAGGTTGGTTTTGCTGTTACCTGTCTCCTGCTTGCCTGTGGAGATCATAGCTACTTTAGGTTTTAGTAACAGGTGCTTGGCAGGTGGCTGTGGGATTTTTGTCCTTTCTTCCTCTTGAGTCCATGAAGATTTTAATCACTTTGTTAGAAATGTTAAACACCACAAAAACAGAAAATTCAGGTCTGTATGTCATTTATTGTGTTGGTAATTTTCAAAGAATATCCTAATTTTTAAAACACCACAGCTCCTTCCTCAGGGATTACACTGCCGTTTCACTTTTCACTTGATTCTTTCCCACTGTACCTTAACGTTGATGGCACTCAGTTGGGTTGTACAAGTTGTGTGGTCATTTTGAGGAAGTTTGTGGTGCAGTGTGAAAATTCAGGTGCTAGAAGCTTATTGGTAAAAAAAATCCAAAAGGAAGAGCTGTATTCATACATAAACATTCTGTCAAATTTAGGGATCCTTGTAAGCGTGTCAGTTTTTCCTCCCAGAAAACACTCCTTCCCCAGGTACTTGTAGGAAGAGAAACTAAAATTATTACCGGGTAATAAATAAATACTCCGATTTGGCCAAAACTTTTTCTATATACTTTTTTTCTTTTAATGAAAGCACAGACATTGAAGAGTCACTTCTCTCTTGTGCAGTCAGTGCACATTTTGAAATTGAAGGAAGCTACATTGGTCTTTCCACAAATTTGTTTTCAGTTGGCCTTAGGTCCCTCATTCTCATTTTGGATAAATCTCTATGTAAATATGACGTGTTGTACGTGTGTTGAGTTTTTGTTTTGTTTTGTTTATAAAATCAGTAACTGTGTGAACTCCCAAGAATTGAGTAATGGCATCAAACTTGTTTGTTTATTTAGGCAAGGAGAGGAATTGAGGCAATTGAGGAAAAACTGACAGATGCTTCTGCTAATACCACATTTGAGCGTTGAGTTCTGGGATGGAGACGCGTAACAGGAAGCAGGCGCGGTGAGGCTGGAGCCTGAGATGATGTGGCGTCAGTGCACTCTGACGTTGCAGCTTACCCAGCGTGACTTTCCTTAGAAGGCCCCTCCTTGGGCTCGAGGAGAAGTCCAGTTAACTGAACCTCACCAGAAGAACCAGTAGAGGAAAGCTTTGCAGCTTTTGTGCCATTGCAGGAATCTAGAGTAAATGCCGTGGATGGGGTGGGGGGAAGGCGGGGCTCTCTCTCAATTAACTTGTCCAGTGAGCAGTGTTGTGTCTTTCCTTGTAGCATTTGGAAATGATTTACTGGAATTACAAAACCTATTTTTCTTTTAAATTTCAGCTTTGGCTCTGGCTGCTTTTTAGAATAATGCAAGATAAAATACTTGAGGGCTAAAAATGAAGAGGGAAAAGGAAGACTTGATATTTAAGCAGCTTGAATGGTTTCTTTTCTTTATTTTTAAAGAAATGCACTTGCCTATGATACTGTCTCTCCAGTGAAATGATTACTCCTCCATTACTCTATTGATACAATATTGTGCATGCTAGTGTTGTATTTCTATACAGTAGCTTGGAATTTATTAACTTATACTGTAGGTGTTATGTATTCCTATGACAAAAATTTAAGGTTTCAAATTTTTAAAAATTTTTTTTTAATTTAATTTTTCTTTTTGGGGGTAAAGTTTGCTCTACCAAATAGTGATTGTAACAAATTGATCTGTTTTGGATGTTGCTATAGTGACATGCAGTTATATATTTTGTTTTTTTTGGGGGGGGAGTTAAAGAAACACCAGTATTAGCTTAATCTTAATGTCTGGTGTTTGTCATGGTGAAATAATAACCATTACAGTGTAGGAGAACAGCGACTATGTTCTCTGAATGAGCCTTTGTGCTTTTTGTCATGTTATGCAGTGAACTATTTTTAAGGTCTAATCAGTGATTATTTTTCCAACTCCGTGTTTCTCTAAGGAATTATTTCACACACGGACCATTCTTAGCGGTTTTCCTCAGTGATGGAATATCATGAATGTGAGTCATTATGTAGCTGTCGTACATTGAGCAAATAAACTTACAGATCTGATGTCATTGCTACTCAGTTTTATTCAATGACTTGAATTTTCTCTTTGCTTTTGAAGGTTTGAGTAGATGTGGGTATTCTCTTCCCCTCCGCCACCCAAGGAATTAGGTTGGACAGGGGGAGGGGCAAGACAGGTAAATATTGGAAAGCACTGTATCTGGGAATCTGACTTGGGTTTTCTGATCTTAAAATCATTGCACCTTTTGCACTTCCACTTTTCTCTTATACAAATGAATGTTATTCAGCTCAATCTATGAGAGCCTTTAATTTCTTCAGAAATTTTAATTCACACATTAGGAATAAGAACCTTTTTTTCTAAGTAGGCTTTTACCACATACTGAACAAATTCACCTAAGTTAGCTCCTTTGTCACTCAGAACACCCTGAGAGTGCCACTGGGACCGGCAAGTACAGACGTGAAAACAGCCTGTCTAGCCCAGTTGGAGTCCGCATCTTCTGACCCCCTGGGCTTTGTCTGGTAACACCGGGCAACCTCTGGTGCAGTGAGGCAGCTAAGAAACTGAACAGTAACTGGGCGGCACATTTTTAGTGTGCTGGGTTCTGTAGGTGGAGAGTTGAGTGAGGTGTTTTCTTGCCAACAGGAAGGTTAATGATAGGGATGCAATCGGAACAGTTAAACTGACCAAAACGGTGGGTCACAAAAGCCATTGAGAGAGAAGGGATAGCTCCTGGAAGTTGCTACCATTAATTCTTGATTAATATTATTAATCCTCAGCTGTAACTTCTAATATAAGTGCCTGGAATTTGAGATTGATGAAATTGGGATATCTGTTCAAAGCATTTCCAACAGACACTTAAATTTCTCGTGGAATAGAAGCTTTCTGTGCTGGAATTATGGCCAATTTTAAGATCTACTTAATGCAGTGGTTTTTCTCAGGAACCCTTTACATAGTAACTTCTAAGAGCTTTTGTTTATGTGGGTTGTATCTCTCAAAAGCTAGAAATTGAAACTATCTATTTCGTAGTAACAAAACCCAATATATGTTAGGAACATTTTAACAAAAATAGTTGTTTTCCAAAACAACTCTTTAATGTCAGGCACAATACAAGTTAGCTGGATTCTCCATTGCATTCCATTCAATCCGTTGCAACATGTTGTTTGAGTTGAAGTATTGAAGATAAAGACGTCAACATAAATGGTGTGATGGTCCCAAAGATTAGGGGTTAGATGACAGGAATAAAGTAAAATGAGGTGATTTGGTGGGAAGGAACCTTTTGGTGTAAGTATGAAGTTGCTGCTCAGTGCAAGCGCTGTTTTCCTCTATTTATGTGGAATGACCACATGCATTGGCCTCTGCGCTGGTCAGCTGACGCGGCTCGTTGACGCACACTGGGTGATCTGAACGGCTGAGAATGGCAGCTCTCCCCACCGGCTGCACACCTCTCACCATAAGCTCAGAACAACAACCGTCCAGAAACTTGCGGCGTAAAACTCGCTCAGTTCTAGGAGTTGACATTAAGTGGTCACCAGCCTATTCAGAACACTGAAATGTGGTATACCAGATTGCTAATTTTCCAATTCTGGTGTAGATAAATGCGGTTGAATCCAAATGGCCACAGATCTGACCTCTAATCAGCCACAGATAGCCGTGGTCAGGGAGGAGATGGGGCCAGAGTGGCTGGGCCACACTGACAGGAGTCTTCAGGTGTGTACTGTCTCCTCTTCATACATGGATGAATCAAGATTTCCCAGCTTCAGTGTACTGGTGGGGCATTCGGTTGCCCACACACTGTACTGGAGAGGCCAAGCCATAGGAACCACACTATAGGAACATTATGGCCTTTTGAATATGTTATGCCTACACATGGTACAAAATTAGGGTATAGTCTGAAACAGGTTTTTGTTTATTGCTTTCAAGCTGAGAATGGTTTTTATATGTTTAAAGGGTAGTAAAGAAAAACATATGCCACAAAGACAGCATGTGATCCACAAAGTCTAAACAATTTTCCGTCTGGCCAGTAGTGTGCTGACCCTTGATTCATCCGTGAGTTTCCCTCCCCTGCCTCTTGCCCAGCCTCCCGGTGCCCTTTCCTACAGACAGATAACTGCCATCTGTTCTTCCTAGTCTCGTCAGTTTGAGACAGAAGGCTTGACTCGGGCTTTGAGACAAGAATTTTTGCTTCTTCTGAACACTGACTTCTAGATCATGAAAGGTTTTTCTTTGTGATTTTAAGGGGATAATTGAAATTTGGTGATTCTCATAAGTATCTCTTGAATAAGATTTAAGCTCATCTAAAGGATAACTAACAGGTAATGAGACACTTAACATTTTTTAGTGCGATTTTATTGAGATACATATACCATATAATCCATCCAAAGTATACAGTGACACACAGCGCCACCATGGAGTTGCGCATTCATCACCACAATTTTCAAGCATTTTCATTACCCCAAAATAAAAAAGATAAAAAAGATTTTTTTAAAAAAGAACACCCAAACCATTCCATACCCCTTATTCCCCCCCCCATTATATATATGGGGGGGGTCAGGTCTGTGGCCATTCGGATTCAACCGCATTTATCTACACCGGAATTGGAAAAGTAGTAAGCTTGTATACCACATTTCAGTGTTCTGAATAGTCATTTTCATTACTTACCTGCCCATACACCATATACTGGTTAAGGGGAATGCCAGTTACCAGGTTTTCAGTGTCACACAGTCACACAATAAAAAACCACATAGTTATACAATTATCATCAAGAATTAAGTCTACTGAATTACCATTCAACATATTCAGGTATTTTAGCTATTCTAATACACTGGCAACTAAAAAGGAGTATTTATATAATGCATAAGAATAACCTCCAGATTGACCTCTTGACTCTATTTGAGATCTCTCAGCCACTGAAAGTTTATTTTGTTTCATTTCTTTTCCCCCTTTTGGTCAAGCTGGCATTCTCAATCCCACGATGCCACGGCTGGGCTCATCCCTGGGAGTCATATCCCACCTGGTAGGGTGTGTGTGTGGGGTTTGAGTTTATTTGCGGAGTTGGTTGAGAGAAAGAGGTCACATCTAAGCAACCAAATATGTTCTCTGGGGTTGACTCATAGGCATAAGTATAAGTAGGCTTGTCTTCTCCTTTGCAGGAATAAGTTTTGTAAGGGCAAACCCCAAGATTGAGGGCTTCACTTTATTGAATTGGGATTCCCTAATTTTGCTTGCAGGAATATCAGAATTCCCTAGGTGAGGATGTTTAGTATTTCAACATTTTCCCCCAGCAGCTAACATTTTTGCTTTTTATTTCTTTATGTCCTGTGGAATCTTGAGAGTAAGTTATGGTTGACCTTTGACTCCTGTGTTCCTATTTTTCCTAAAAATAAGGACATTCTCTTACATAACGACAATTAAGGAAGTCAACAATTCCCTAATATCCAACCCATATCAAAATTTCCCCAAATCAAGTTATCATCAGAATGCCTTTGCTAGCTTTTTCTTCCCTTCCCCACCTATCCCTACCCCCTGCTAACTAGGATCTAATTAAAATCCATTAATTGCATTTAATTATTAGGTTTCTTAAGCCTCTCTATCTGGCATGTTCATCCCCCTCTCCTCTTCTTCAGCATTGACTTTTTCAAGAGACCAAGCTACTCGCAGTCCTACAGGATGCCCCACATTCTGGGGTGGACCAGGTGTTGTACATGTTTACAGGGCAAACATCTCTGAATAAGGATTTGGCTTTGTCAGTGGTTCCTATGGTGGCCTCCAGCAGCACCCAGCACCAGGGTCTCTTACCTAAGCCGCCAAGTCCAGAGACACAGCTCTGAACACCGGCTGGCGGGAGTGGATGCCACCCACAGGAGCCAGAGTCTTCCTGAATGGGAGAAGTGTGAGGCAGGTGCTCAGTCAACACCCCGGATCCAGCGAGCAGCTCCGCCAGCACACACCCCCAACACACGTACACACTGGGCTGGAAGTGAGTGAACTGTAGCTGCTCTGCCCTGGGCTGGGGTGGGGGTGGGTGAAACCGTGTACCCCTCCATGTTCACAGCCAGCTCGGGAACAGGCGAGCCTTTCAGAGGCTGCCTTCTAGAGTCTCATTAGGAGAAGGAAGCTAGACAAATCACCATGCTACCTGACAGCTCTCTAAATAGAAGCCAAGAAGAGATGTTGAAGCCTCTCTCCACTCTGCCCCTTATTAATCTCTGCCCTGCTGACTGGCCGGCTCACCCTTAGCCCGAAGCCAGTTGTGGGGATGGGGTTCTCGTGGTTGGTCAGTTCTTTAAAGCCAGATGGAACAGTTCATTTCAGATTCCATTAGGTTTGTTGTCAAAGCAAACTGCCTTCCAAAATATACTTGGTGTTATGGTTTCAAGGTGTTTTGCCTGCAACATTTGAAAACTGCTCTTGTAAAACTTTCTTTATTGGGGATGTTGATGTCCCTTGGTGTGAATTCTATGTTGGTGAAGGTTGGGTAGTGGGCATGCTACAAGTGAAAAATATTCTTGCTGTAAAGGCAATTACATTCCAAGTAGACACAAGAGGAAATAATGGCAAGGTAAACAGGATAGGATGAGTAGCTTGTGGCTAATAAGGGATTCTGGGTAAGTCCCTAACCATGTCATTCCTAAATGACTGTCAGAACCCTCAAAGTAAACAGATTGTACATCCCACTGCTGGGGAAAAGCAAAAGGTATATTAGGACTTAGGTTTCTTTAGCCTCCTTGGTGACACAAACGAGCCAAAACGAACCTGGTTAGGAATTTAAAAAAACAACCTGGGCCCGTCTCACAGTGTCAGGACCCAAGAATGCTCCAGCGATCCCTGGTCTGGCCGCCCCGTCCCATTACCCGTACTACAAAAGACTGTAATGATGCTGGTTTTGCGGGCCCTGGGGTTGGGACCGGGATTTCACGTCCATCTTGACCCAGCTCGCCCCACCCAGGGGCTGCGGCGGTGCTATCCTCTGCTGCCCCCACGTGGGCCCCGCCGGGCTCTGCAGCTTCAGCTTCGCGCCACCGATGGGCCCGGGTCCCAGCCCAGTGTGGCTTCCTCGAAGCTTTCACCGTACCCAGAGCGTGATGCATGACCTTATTACCCCAGGATGGCCCAGACCCCAGCCCCAACCCCTCTGAGAGCGCCATCCCCTAGCTTCTCTTTGGTCCCTCCTATCCATAACGACCTGGGCCCAGAAGAAGGATTCTGCTGTCTTCGTGTCCCTGCGTCTCCGCGTGAGCTGCGGGGGCGCCTCAGTACCGCACGGGCGAGCGTTTGCACACGTGCATGCGCTTCTGCACGGGGGAGTCCACGTGAGTGAACCGTACAGCCCACCGCAGGCGAGTCCTGTGCCTCGGGCCCTGTCGTGGGTGTGCGCGCTCCGCAGGGGCTCGGTGCACACTGCCAAGCGGCGTGACGAGACGAACCTCGCTGGCCTGCAGAACTAGGGGCTCTGATAACCGAGGGCATGGGGGACCGCGCCACGGCTGTCCTGAGGCCCGGATGTGGGCGGGCGGGGCCGCGGCTCATCGGCCCGCCTATCAGCGGGCCCCGGGCGGGAGCCAATCACACGCCAGGCTGTCCCCGCCCCTCCAATGGGCGGCCTGTCTCTAGGGCTTGTGTCCCGGCTCCAGGGTCTGACTGCTCGGTGGCCCCGGGGACCCCTCCCGCGGCGGAGCTTCGTCCTCCCTCTCCGCGTGCGCCTTTGTTACATGGAGTAACCGGCTCGGGGCCCTGAAGGGCATTGTAACACCTTATAGGGCGGTGGTGACGTCTATCGCACGACAGCTGGGAGGTTTCTGGGGGGCTGGGGGCCTGGATCTGACAGGTGCTGTCACCGCACACGCTGGTGCCTTGGTGGAGGGTGAGGTCGGAGGGCAGCCCGTGCCCCTCTTTGGCATTTGAGGCCCTCCACGGCCACCCCCCCTCCCCAGCCTCAGCTTCCCACGTGCGTCCTGGATCACAGCCCTGTTTTCTGTGATTTGTACGCCCCGTCCTCGGCCTGAATGCGAATGCCCTCTTCTCTCTGCTCCACTGATAACAGTCGGACTTTACTTGAGCGTGCCTGCCAGGCTGAGCTCTCTCCCAGAATCGGTCTGAAAAGATGGCAAGAATGGAAGGGATTGCGGACCCTCACTGTCCCGTTCCCATCTCCCCCTACTGTCGCTGGAGCGGGGAGGCAGGAATTGCCCAAGTCAATCAAATGTGGATGTAGGGATTGAAGATCAGCTTCACTGCGGCCACTGTTAAGAAAGGTGAGATTTCTGTCCCTCAACAATGACTCATTTTCTAAATTAAGGACGGTTGAAGGAGAGGGCAGAAAGCCTAAGAGCTCAGGATTTGAATTCCCACTCCACCATTCCTAGTTACATAGCATAACCTCACGTTCCTCAGCCTTAAGGATGTCGGCTGCCCTATCTGTAAAATGGGGATAACCTAACTGTTGCAGTTTGCTAATACTACCCTTATGCAAAATACCAGAAATGGATTGGCTTTTATAAAGGGGATTTATTAGGTTACAAGTTTACAGTTCTGAGGCCATAAAAGTGTGCAGACAAAGGCATCAACCAGAGGATAGATGGCATCCAAAACACCTCTGTCAGCTGGGAAGGCACTTGGCTGGCGTCTGCTGGTCCTTTGCTCCCGGGTTGCTTTGCCTTCGGTTTCTGATTCCAGTGGCTTTCTCTTTAAACGTCTGGGGTCGTCTCTCAGCTTCTCGGGGGCAAAGACTGGGCTTCACCTCTTAGCTTAGCATCTCCAAGTATTCTTCTGTCCACATCTCCAAGAATCTCCAAGCATCAGCAAGCATCTGTGTGTCCGGGCTTAGCATATCCCAGGGCATCCTCCTGCTCTGTGTGAGCTCCCTTTAAAGGACTCCAGTAAAATAATCAAGACCTACCCTGAATGGGCAGGGTCAAGCCTCCATGGAAACATTCAATCAAGAGGTTACACCCTAATAAAAAAGATTAATAACTCTGCCCTCACAAGATTGCATTAAAGAATATGGCTTTTGGGGGGGACGTATATGCAAACCAGCACACCAACCTATTGTGTGTCCAGGACACTGATCTAAAATGTCACAGGCATTAATTCATATAATTGGCTTCATCTTACAGTTGAAGAAACCAGAGATTTAGCAGCCTGCCCAGCTGGTGAATGGCTGGGATTTGAACCCAGTTTGACAGCAGCGCCCCTAAAGCACAACCACTGCCATCCTCTGTTGCCTCGGCAACCATTGCTGCTGTGAGGATAACTAAGCTACCGAGCTAGGCAGGTGTCCCGCAATGGGCAGCTAGCAGGTGCCCAGTGCATGGCAGTCCTGTCAGCAAGTGGTGAACCCCATGGCAGAGCAAGACAGGGGCCCCCCCAACCGGCTTTGGCTGCCAGGCCCTACAGTGGCAGCAGCAGGGTCTGGGAGTCTCCAGGAGGGAACTTCTGGGAGGCTTGAGGGTCCTCAAAGACAGATCCAGAGCAGAGAAGTTGGCCGAAGACCCAGTGAGTGCAGGATTGGGGGAGCTGGGGAGGTAGAAGGGTGTTTTCCAAGACTAGGCCTCCTGCCCTCATTTCTGCTCTGCTCTTGGCAGAAAGACAAGCTCCAGGCAGAGATTCCTAAAGGTTCTGGGATGAGTGGGCGTCAGGTGCCTGCAGGTTCCCTGGGAGAGCACCAGGGGGCAGTCACCATCCACTCTGGGCCTGGGGTGTGTGCCCAGACTGTTAGGGGTGGGGGTGGAGGGCAGTCTGCCCCTTGTGACTGCGATGTCCCTTCCAGCTCTGATGTCTTTGGCCCTCGCAGGGGACGCCAAGGCTGCCTGCGGCCACTACAGCCACGGGCCTGGGTTGCATTGACAAAGGCGGAGGGTGATGGCCCCATCCTCCAGGACCACTCTGCTGGGGCCACTCAGGTTCAGGGTTCTTGGGCTGGTCAGGCCTTGAGAATAAGGTCTTTAGGATCTCAG
>PVKY010014027.1:0-10756 GCA_004027775.1 Bradypus variegatus | reverse complement strand
ATTTGCTACCAGAGCAGAAAGGCTAGGTCATTGCTGATGCATACGGAGCTGTCAGGGCAGGGAATCCCATGGGCATCCATAACCGGAGACTCCCCAGTGTGTCTCCGGGCCAGAGACAATTTATGTTCTCTAAGTCACAGAGAAGGGAAGGGCAATAGGAGTAATTAGAAAGAGACTGGGGTGATTCGGAAGCCACAGGAGTTGGGGATGGGGGTTGATGGTCACAAGTGGAAAGGGCTGTGTGGCAAAGCAAGCCTGAGAGAATTCCAGTGGGCTGGATGGTTGGGAAGCTGGGCAAGGGAGGACAACAGATCCATTCCAGGACCATGTCATGTCAGAGATGGACAGTGTAGCAGGCAGAATTTTAAGATGGTTCCTGCTCCCCCTGGTGTGTACACCCTGTACAATCCCTGGGACTTATGAATAAGATGGAATAATCGCTCCCAAGATTAGGGTATGTTTTATGTCATTGTTGATTTTAAGAAGGGAAGATTATCCTGGGTGGACCTGATCTAATAAGGGGAACCTTTAAAAGGGACTGGGCACTTCCTTAAGAAACTTCGAGAAATCTGAAACTTCAAGAGGGATTTGACATGAGGGACTTTCTGTTGTCAGCATTGAAGACAGAGGGATCTATGTGGTAAGGAATCCAGAGGCCTCTGGAAGCTGCAAGTGGTCTCGGCTGACAATCAGCCAAGAAACAGGGTCCTCAGTCCTACAACCACCATACCCTGAATTCAGTCAACAACCTGAACAAGCTTTGAAGCAAATTCTTCCCCACATCCTCCAAAAAGGAGCACAGTCTGATCAACACCCTGACTTCAGCCTGTGAGACCTCGAGCAGGGAAACCAGCCATGCCATGCCAAGACTTCTGATGTACAGAACTGACCTAACAAATGGGTGTTGTTTAAGCTGCTAAATTTATGGTAATTTGTTATGCAGCAATAGAAAACTAATACAGACAGTGAATCATAAGTGTTAACTCCTTATGGGAGTCCTCACAAGACAGGGTCTATCTATCGGGATCTTGGGCTACATCAGGGCATACTGGGTTTCCTGTGCAAAATCTGTGCATAGCTACGCTGCCTAGATACCCGCAGTGTAGGACCAAGGGTGACAGTTCTTCTTGAACAGAGACCCTGGAAGCATTTCCCATGCATTTCCATTTCCTTCTAGGTCTGGTTTCTGCTTGCCCCACCTCTGCCCAACAAGCACGACCTGATCTCTGAACACGGCCTGCTGCCCTGCCTGGTCTCGAGTTGCTCTCAGAATTGATCAGCCAACTGGAGTCGCCCTCCCCTCTTCTTCCTGCCAGACTGATCTGTCCGCTCCGTGTGCTGCCCTGAGCTTCTCCACTCTCTGGAGCATGTCCAGCTCCATGAGGGCTGCTGCAGCTGGGGAAGTTCTTCTTAGCCCCTGCGCCTTGCCCTGTAAGCTCATTCTCACTCCCTGTTCCCCCTCAGCCAGGCTGAAATTTCGAAATGGAGGGGCCTAGAATAATCTGGATGCCCCCAGTGACTCTATGCAACTGACGATGAGACTTTTGGGTTTAAATTCTGTGTCACAGTTCAGAAGAAGACAAGTAGTTTGGGGGAGGGGCAATAGAACACACCTAAGTGAGTGCCTTTTGGGATGTGTAGTAGGGAGAACAGTGAAACTTGGTCTCTATTCTGAAGTTGACCATCTTCTACTGAGGGAGATGTTCTGAGCTGACAGCTTCAGGATGATAGCAAATATGGTAAGCGAGTTAAGCACAGGGACCCCAGAGCCCAGAATACAGGCTCCTACCCCAGCTTGGAATGAAGGGCAGGGAAAGGATCATGGAGAAGATGACTCCAGAGTTGAGTATCTGTGAATGTAATCCTTGAAAGGGTTAGTTCATCTAGTGCTACAGAACATCCCTGTAAATTGGCACAACTGTCCCCAGGGTAGGGCTGCTAGCACACAGACCTACCTCCTCCCCAGCGGAGACAGCGGGCAAGGTCATTTCCTGTTCCAAGAGGGAGGACAGCCACCGGTGGATGCTTTGCGAAGTTAGCCTTATCTGCAACCCAGGCAGAGGAAGAGAGAAACATATGATGTGGGCTATAAAGTATAAAATTTTCTGAATTATTTTATCCTGATGTGATGCTTAACCCCCCCCCCATAACATTCCTTATTTGAATACCTCCCATGATGGGGAACATACTACTTCCTAAAGTCATATATTCCAACTGGAGTCTGTTAAATCACTACCAAGGATGCTTTGATATTGAGCCAAGTCTGTCTTCTCATAACTTGCACCTGTTTATCCTAATGTCATCCTAATTCTGTCCTTTGGAATGACAGCATATACTTAAAAAGCATTAGTTACAGTTTTAATTCTTATTGATAACCAGAACTTACTCTACTTACTGCTTGGACTCAACCCTGCAAGGTATTGTCACCCTCCTCTAATAGATGAAGAAATTGGGGCTCAGAGAGGGAAATTAATTCCAAACCCAGGTGTGGCTTCAAGCTCCTCCCTCCTCTCTTTAAGAGCTAGGCAGGTAAGACATTAGGGAATGGTGGAGCATTCAGGAAACTGAAGATGCCTAACAAAACCATTCTAGAGTCCAAAGCCTAAAAATAACATTGCATCAACCACGCAGTGTGTTATTTGGCTCCTAGGTTCTAGTTTGCCACTTCTATCACAACCCAGACTTGCAAATATACAGATTCCTCCTCTTATCTCCCATGATGGCTGTGAAGGAGCATCCCATCCAAGGCTTTAGAGAAAGCCCAGCAGAATAGTTGTGTTTTCATCTGGCTACAGAGTTGAGATCTACAGCAGCAATGTTCACTGGGCTGGGCGTTGATGAGGGAGGCAAGGCACCTATTGTACTCCAGGGGGCGCTATGTACATAAACCCCAGTGTGCACGATGCCTCTGGAGATGAGTAATGTACGAGGACAACGCAGAAATCGCCGGTGAGGCTTATGTCAGGGCTACCACCGTAAAGCAGGAGTTCTTAGGTCACCCAGGATGTCTGACTCCTGCTGGGCGTGGCTGAGCTAGGGCTGAGATCAGCATCTGGAGGACTGAGATGCAGGATGGAGCGGGGCAGTGGACTTTCTCATTGTTCCAGGAACAACTGGTCTGTGTCCATACCTCTATGCACAGTTCTCTTTGCGTGGAATGCCCTTGTTCCCTTATGCCTGCCCTTTCTTCTATGTCCCCCATGCCAGCAGCCTTCTCACAGTATTGAGGCTAGAAACCTAGATGTCATCCTACGTTTCTCTCTCTCTCCCTCAACCCACATCTATTCACACATTAGTTTCTATGTGCTGTCTCCTTAATTGATCTCCAAGCAATCACTTGTCTTCATCCCCACGGCCACCCCTAAGTTCAGATCTGATTCCTTCCACTGGAATTGCCGCAACAGCCTTTTCTCAGCTCTCTCAGCTTCCAGGTCTACTCCCCTAGTGTGTTCTCCATGCTTCCTCCTAGGAGGCCAACCCTTCTTAAGCCACAAGTATGATCGCATCTGTCCTCAACTTCAACTTTTGCTATGGCTCCCCAGTACCCCTAAGCATGGCATAATAGATGTCAGGATCCAGGATCGGCCTTTCTCTCTAGCCTCATCTTTCTGTATGTCCTACCTCCCACAACCATGCTGAAGTGTTTTTAGTACCTTCAAATCACAAAGCTCTCTGTTGCTCAGATGCCACCTCTGGGTGGCCCTCCCTGATTGCCCCAGTTTGGACCAGGTGCCTCTCCAGAGTGTTTCCTTAGCACCAGGGATGACCTCATTACATTCTCTTATCATTTCTACCTGTTTGTTTCCTGAATACACAGTAAGCTTCCTGGGTGGAATTGTGTCTCATTCACTGTAGCATCTTCACTGCCTAAGGCAGTTCCTGACTCTCTTTCCTTTTCATTCATTTATTCAACCCATATTCATTGAAGGCCTACTATGTGCCAGATGTTGTTCTAGGTGCTGAGCCCCAATAATGGGCAAAAAAGCTGTGGCCCAGGCTCTCAAGTTGCTTAAAGTCTAGTGGGAGAGACAAATATTAATGACATCTTCATAGAAAGAATGTATAATTTCAAATTCATACTGGAAAGGAAAAAAGCACAGTCCTATGATGAGCTGACTGAGGCTGGGGCTGTGTCAGGGAAGGCTCCCCTGGCGGAGGCATGCTTTAGCTGAGATCTGAAATAGACACTGGCCAAGCAGTCTGTGGGAGCATTCCAGACAGAATAACTCACGCAGAGGCCCTGTGGTGGAAGGGAGACAGGTCTTTTCAAGGGTCTGAGATGGAGTCAGCGTGGCTGGATTTCAGAGGGAGAAGGGTGGAGGTATGAAACAAGGCTGGAAAGGTGGGCAGTGCTAGACCACCCAGGGCCCTACGGACCTTTGAAGGATTTCTGTCGTTATCCTGAGAATAATGGGAAACCATTGATGTGCTTTCTGCACATCATGAACCCCTTGACCTTCAGGAGAGATCACTCTGGCTAAAGGGGGACCAGAGTGGGATGGTGGAGAGGACTGAGCAAGTGCTTAAATATTTGTTGAATGAATGAATGGACATTATGCAGTTATTCCTTTCACAGCTGTTTTCCCCTTTACACCATTAACCTGTGAAAAAGTGACCATTTCTTCTCTCTCACATGACCTTCTTTCTTTCTGTTTTGAGTAGCTTCTATCACTGCGTCCTCTGCAGATGCATTTTATAAAACTTTTCACCAAAGCTACTTTTTTTCTTTCCTTGCCTTCATGATGGAGACAGAACAGTGCCGGTAGTTCCCAATATCACAACCATCCCCCTCTGTGGATCAGCTTTTCCTTCCTCGGCTCCCAGCGGACTCCTCCCTCCTCCTACAAACAACTTCAGAGCCCGAGGTGACAGGGAGTGTGTGGGTGGCCGCTCAGCAGGGCTGTGGCCATGGAAACCGAAGTGCCTGCGGGGGAACAGAAGGAGGCAGGTGTGCCGGTCCCTGCAGCCTTCTCACCCCCACAGGTGTGTCCCAACAACCCCCCCGAGTCCCGGCCCTGCCCTGCCCTGCTCAGGGTCCATTCCTGGCCCATCCTCCACTCCTCTCTTCCTCTCATCTCCCATTTCCAGTCTTTCAGCTAATTTTGTTGGCACAAACTTCAAAAGATGGCCAGAATCAGACCACTTATCACCAACTCTTTTTCTTCCACCATGGTGCAAGCCACCTAACTCATCTCCCTGCTGCTTCCCTTTTCCCTCTAATCTGTCATGCTCCTCCTTTGCTCAAAACCATCCAATGTCTTAAGGGTCTCCCATTGTAAAAAGCCAAACTCCTTGTAATGTCCTTCCTGTCCTAATGACCTGGTCCCTCATCACCTCTGGCTTCCTTCTCTGCCATCTCCCCTCACTCACTCTGATCTGGCTACAACAGCCTTCTTGCTGCCTTCAAAAGGCCAGGCCTGCCACTACCTCAGAGCTTTTGTACCTGCTGTGCCTTCTTCCTGGAACACTCTTCCCTCAGATATCCACATCACTCTCTCCTCTTTAAGGTCTTTATGCAAATGTTACCTTCTCTGTGTGGTTTTCCCTGACCACTTTGGTTTAGATTGTATCCTTGTCCCCATCCCTGGAGCTCACTTGCCTTTAGCCTGCTATATTTTTATTATCCTCTGACATACCATGTACTTTACTTATTGCTTTGGCTATTGCCAGTCTGTAGAAGGTAAGATCCATGAGGGCAGGACTTTTGTCTATTTTATTCATTGCTGTATCTCCAGAGGTCTCAAAGACAGCTTGGCCCATAGAAATGCTCAGGGAGCATTTATGGAATGAATGAGTGAATAAATGAATCAAAGACTGAAGCAGCCCAGTCTATGGCTCTGGACCCAGTCTCTGAGTTTGGTGAAGACTCTCCCCAGTCTTCCCTTGGCTGCTTTCCTGTCCTGATGTTCCACATCCCCAGGTTTGTCTGGGTTCTTCAGAATTAGATCTTGCATATGTCCTCTCCCACAATCCCAGAATTTCACAGACACAATTTCCATCATTTAAAGGGGAGAGACATGTCCAAGGATCCACAGGGTCTACCAGAACTGGCCTGGAATCAGGTCTACTATTCCCAGCCTGCACCCTACCTACTGCTCTTTTGTTCTAGGCTTATGAGACACAAGCCCAATGTAGTCTTTCTTTTCTTGCACTGACCTGCATTTTCTAGAAGTCTTTCTGAAATCAGGCTCCAGTTCATTTCAAAATGATTTGTGTTGGGCTGTGCATCTATGCTTAGCTCTCTGACCTGTATCCAATGCCATGAATCTGCCTGGAATCCCAGTCCTTGCCTCCCCCATCTGACCCAAACCCTGGTTGTGACAGATACGTATCTGAGGCAAGGCCTGAAACAAAACTGTTACATCTGCCCTGTAGGAATCTTTCTGTTGTCTTCTTTCCTTTACTTTTTTTAAAACAAAAGCACACATTTAGCCAAACATTGGTCCAAAGATGGATACAGGAATGAACAAGACATGGTTCCATTTCTCTCTGTTTTTATTGCCCTCCGCTGACTTGAACTGTACTTACTATAAATAAACCGCAAAGGCCTGCCCAGCACTTTCTTACCAATGCAATCCAAAATCCAGCCAACTGTCCCATCTCCTCCGCAGGCCAAAACACGGAAGTCTGGAGTATCCCGGAAAAAGTTCAATCTGGGAAGTAGAAGAAAGTCCAGAATGATCTTGTTTACCAGGCTGTGGCTGACATTTAACACTCATTGAAATGGAGTCTCCTTTGTTCCCGGAGAGTGTGTTAAGACCTTGGTTCCTTTCAAGGTTGAATGGGACACTTAATGTTCAGGAACCAGAACTTACTAAGCAGTGCCAGCGAGTATGCAGAAAAAGCCTCAGGAGCAATCCTGTATAAGCAGAACATGACTCAACATGCAACACAAACAGAAAATGGTTTTCTAGCAATTCTCTACTATTTGTGCAGAGGAATCCGTAGTTGGCACATTTTGGCACCAAGACAACTAACTCCCACCGTTTTGACTTCTCGCCAGTGCCCATGCATCACAGTCCTCTGTCCTCACAATCTCCCCTGTGAGACGCACTGAACTGGCTGAATCCATCTTGCCCCTCTGTGTACACCAAGAACCCTTCTTCCTCTGGGGTCTTAGCCCTTTAGATCAGGGTCCACAGCCCTCCAAGGGCTTCTGTGGATAGAATTTAGAAGGCCATGAATTTGGAGAGGAAAAAGTATTATATTCTTACTTTTCCTAAGTTCTAACTGAAATTTAGCATTTCCTTTAATTATGAATGTAGGCAACAAATCACAGAGTTATTAATAGCTATGACTTTGTCAGCAGTCAAAATCAAGATATTTTAATACGGTCGTGGCAGATATCACATAGAATTGTTTTTGGTTTTTCTTTGTTACTTTTTTTTTCACATAGAATTGTTTATGCTTACCACTACTTTGAATTTACAGTAGTTATTAGACCCATTTCTGGACATTGTTGTTTCAAAACACTTTTGATAAGTGTTTTTAGTATCATCAATTTCCTGGGTAATCCTATATATTTCATTTATGCTTTAAAAAATATAACTCCAAGGAGTCCACAGGCTTCCCCAGACTGCCAAAGGGGATCTCAGGACACAAGAGGAGAAGAGCTTCCGCTTTAGAACAAATGTGACCTGTGAGTGCCTGGGGCCGGACGTGGGCAGCTGAAGCTCGGACTTCCTCTCTGCCCATCCTGGTGCTCTGACAAGACACTTGGGGCTTTCTGAGTCACTGATGCATATGTGGGCAAATCAACATTCCCTCTCTTCCCTTCTCATGCTGAGCTCTGCTCTTCTATAGGAAGTGAATTTCGAATGGAAGCTCCGTTCAGGTGGGCAGCCTGTCTGATTACAGACAGACACTCATGTCAAAGATACTTAGGGCACCTCTGCCCTGGAAGTAGCCATCTGGCTTGACATCCAGGGCAAAACCAATTTAGGATGGATGAGGTTAAACTGGAGAACTGCATTCAAGTATTGAAATGTCCTAGAAAAGAGTGGGCTGGTATAAGAATAAAAGTATTTGCAGGCTGCTGCTCAGTCACAATGCTGTGTGATACAGCAGTAACTGGCAACCATGGTGACAACTACAGCAGTATAAGTGGGATCTATTTTGAAATTAGTTTTACTGGTAAATCATGGCAGGGATGGCAAATCTGCACTCATGTTTCTTTCTCTCTTTAGCTGGGTCTTGCCCAGCCATTGCCATAAATATCAGCTTTGTGTCAGAAAACTGAGGACAGAGAGAGATTCCCTTTTTAGAGTTCTTACTTTCCCTCTTCTCAGGGGTCCTGCTGAACCCAGAGTAGAAATGTCAGGTTAGGAGGTTGTACAAAATGGCTGTGTGTTGGCCAAGCCCAGCCCAGTGTGGGCAGATCCCAAGACAAGGCACCGGGACAGTGCTGGGGCTGGCCAGTGGAGGGCTCTAGTGCAATGGCCTCTGACTGGTAAGGAGCCCTGTCTTCCATACCTTCCAGCCCTGATGTTGGAGGCCGTCTGATTACAGAGACCTAGGATTTATCACGTTGGCTGCTAACACAAGGACCAGCTTCTCCCACCAGCCCTTGACAAGAACTGCAGTCAAGTTGCAAAGGGGGTGATCTGTCCCCTCATTGCTCACTCTCTCTTCAAATAGTCAATAGGCGAATGGCAGGGGGAGAATGGCCAAAGGGAGCTTAACAACCTCCACAATGGATAATGTGGAAAAGAATAAAAGTAACTGAATTGAATATAAGATTGTCTTGATCCCCAAATGCCTTCCCCACCACAACAGAACACACAGCAGAACTCGGTACAGATTTCTAAACTGCTGACTGACAGTGATAAGAAAACGCCTTCTTCTTCTTCCCTGATTCAGTATGAAGATATCAACTAACACTGCCTTGCAAATAATTAAAATAATTTACCAGACTGCATTCCTGTCAATCAAATGAATGACATATGCAGTTTTTCCTTCTTACAAGATCAACAACATTTTCTGGGACAAAGTACAAAGGCCACTTCCCAGAGTTAGCATAATGGGTGTCCCTGAGTATCTCCAGGAGGAAATACATGTAGGATATGAGGAAAAGGAGAGAAAAGGAGTGAAATAGCAGAAGAGATGCTTCTGGAGATGAAATAGACAAAATTAGGTAGCTTCTTTGGAGATAAAAGGGAAAAAAAGAGGTAGGAAGTAAAGATTGTATCTCCATACCCTGAAGTAGGCCCCCCATTGTCCAGGTTGAAAACTTGTCTGGGGTTGAGCAGATAGTGGAATTTCCGAAGAATTCTATGGGAAAAAAAAGAGAGAGAGAAGGAGAATGTCATCATGAGAACTCACGGTAAGGCAAACATCTTTGAAGCCCGTTGATGGTGGGAACAAGAGTCCATTCTGACCAGAAAGGGGAGAAGATTGCAGGCAGGCTCAGCAGAGCCTCTAGACCCAAGCTCACCTGGGTCATCCATGTCCTCACCCCTAGTTCAAGGCTGCCCCACCACGCAAGGCTTTAGCCCTCAACCCCAAGAACCAGGGCAGAGAAACCGGGAGAACAGAACTTCCATTCTTCTGAAGCCTTCCCTCTATGGAGACCTCTCAAATGTCCCTTATATTGCAGGTAGTGCAATTCTCCTCTTTGTGCACTGTACAAAGGACCCCCTAGAGGTTCTGGGATCAGAAGGAAATGCAGGAGATGGGGTTGGGGCAAGGGAGAGCTGAGGGATAGTGACCACATCTAGCCTTGGTTTCAAGACTCCTGCTTGAGACTAATTAGGTCAGATAAGGAGGGTGTCCTACTGCTTGGACTGGAGTAGGGTCCTTCTTGTTTTAACTTGACTTATTTTTTAACTTGAATTTCAGGTCACTACCCCAGAGGTGAATAGGAATGGAGGCAGAAGTCGCTTTGCCACATTCTCTCTCCTCCCAGTCTGCTCAACAGCCTTTATCCACTGATGAGGTGGCTGCTGTACCTTCTCACGGGTGGGGATGGCCCAGAAGGTCTCAAACAGGTGAGTCCTGCCACATCTCTGAAATCAAGAAAAGACTTGGGAAACTAGGAAGGAAACAGACATCTCAGAACTGGGTGTGATCCTGGGAGCCTTAATTCTGGTTTATGTGGCAGGCACTGGCCTAAGCACTTTATCTCTTTCAGTCCTTAAAACAACACGAGGAGAGTAGAGATTATTATTATCTCCATTTTACAGAGAAGGGAACTGAGACACAAGGAGGTCAAGTCACTTGTTACATAAAGTGGTAAGAGGCAGGGATGGGATTTGAACTCCGGTCTCCCTGCCTCCACAGCCCACTGTGCCATGGTTGAGGGGAGGGAAGGGCCCCAGTGAGGCTGTCCTAGCCTTCCCATTTTGAAAAAGAAGGGAACATACCTTTCTCCTTGTCTCCCTCCACTCTTGGGGTTCACCAAGACCAGCAGAGGGTGGGTACCTGGAGTGGGCATGATCTTATACTTGAAAGGTAAAAGAAAGAAAAATTAGCTGTTTTGTTCAATAGAGGGGCAAGACGAGAGTTGAGGCTAAGACAGCTTTCAGGAGAGGTGGATGGGAAGCACCCCAGCCTGGAGGAGGGGAGGTTGGGGAGGTAGGCCTTTGTCCACTGGCTGATTTTTCTGAGGGCCTTTTAAGTTGTGTTAATGGTGAGAAGACTTTGAGGTCAGGATCAGAGATTGGGCAATGGTGCCAAAACTTTAACTCATTCAACACTGGTGTGGAGTTGTATGCACAGCACAATATCAGACTTTGTGACGGATACAGTTGAATAAGAT
>PVKY010014026.1:0-10757 GCA_004027775.1 Bradypus variegatus | reverse complement strand
TGGAGTGAATATGAGAAGAGCTCTGACAAACCACAGCATCAGCCAAACTTGGAGCAGATTAAGTGAACCTGCGTGGCTGCTGGAGCGTGCAGAGCTGGGTTTCAGAGGCAATGCACGGAGGCTGTTACATCATAGCATGACAAATAACTTATTTCCTCGATTATTAGCTGTCATTAATTGGTCTAATAGTATCTTTACAGAAAAAAAAAGAGAGAAAGCAAAGAGCATTTCATTTGAAAATATACCTTTTAGAAAAGTTAAAATGTGAAAAAGAAGAAACAATGTTCATCTTAAAATCAAAGATGTAGAACACATATGGACATTAAAGAAGAGACATTTGCTTTTCTAACGTTCTCTGATTACCTCATTTCAATTTCAAAGTAAAGGCCAGTGCGTTATTGGTGCAGTCTTAAATAGCCAAAGAAGTGTCTATAGAGCAGCTTTAGGGTTAAATGTCAACTAGCAGGACACTGAACTGACCTGGTGGCTGTGCTTCCACATTTACCTCCAGTGTTTGTGAGACTCGGCTGCATCAGAACCGCCCCTTGGTCACAGAGTGCGGGCTTTAGATCCTGGCTGAAATGATCAAGCTCATGCTGGTTAATTAACTTTATGTGTCACGGCAGAACAGACTGGTAAATCAATAATGCATATAATGCATGCCATTACAGTCACCTTCAGGCTGTATTTCTCTGTGTCCCATTGCTTTAAAGACATCTGATTTCTGCATTCCTCAATTAACTGCCATAGAAGTGTTGCTCAACCCGGTAACCAAATGGATTATTGCTAAAATTCCAGCTGCCACCAGGAAGATAAAACAAACTTGGCAGAGGAATTTGACTAAGGGAGCCAAGAGTGGAAACCTTCTCATCAAAGTTCATTTGGCTCACAGGGCTTTGGAGTCAGAGAGACCTGTATGTGGACCTCCATTATGCAACTTCCTAGCCATTTAACTTTGGGCTGAGTTACTGAGTTTCAGTTTTCTCATCTGTAAAGTGAGGTAAAAATTTACAGTGGATCCTTTGTGCCCCTCTACAAGCCTGCTACAACTGCACTGCTCTATTCCATTCCCTTTCCCACTCTCTGAAATGGTTTTACATCTCTCTCCTCCAACTTCCAACATCTCCTCCCTCCACCTCCACACTCCTCTCACTCAGGAGATAAACTTGTTTCTGTTTTCCCTGAGAAAATAGAAGCAATCAAAAGAGAACGCCCAAGTCCAACCAGCACCATTTCTACAACCGACCTACTTCTCTCCTAATGGATAAACTGCCTTGTTCCAATCTGAAGTCAACCGTTCCTCTCGTGCACCGTACCCCACCTCCTCTCATCTCCTGAAGGACATTGCTCCAGCATTTTTCCCCTCTCTCTTCTGCATCGTCAAATTAAAAACATGCTGAAATCATCTCCCAGTTTAAAACAATAGAAAACAAAAAGAAACCTTCCCTTGATGCTACATCCCCTGTGGCTACTGCCTCTTCCCGGATCCCATTTATTATGAAACTCTTTGAATAAGCTGGGGGCCCACTGCCTCCACTCACTTCCTCTCTAGCCATTCTCCCTTGAAATCTTCTCAGTTAGGTTTTTATACCCACCACTTAACCGAATCAGCTACTGTTAAGGTCCCCAGTAACTTCCCATTCCCAAATGCAATGGCCAACCCCTAAACTTCGTATTATTTGACATGCAAGCTTCATTTAATGCTGTTGGTTATTCTCTCTTCCTTGGATCATTTTCTTCCATTAGCTTAAGAAAACACCCCTCTTCTTGGTTCTTCTCCTTTCTTACCAGCCCTTTATTCTCAGGCTCCTTTGCTTGTCCTTCTTGACTCCCAAATATCAGAGTGCTGCAGGGCTTCGTCCTCAGATCACTTTTCTTCATTGTCTGTACTCACTAGCTACATAGTGCTTCCATCTAGGCTCATGGCTTTAAATATGTCTGTATGCTAATGACACCTAAGTTTAATACACCAGCTTGGACCCTCCCTGAACTCCAGTATCATATATCTCATTGCCTACAAATAATTATTTCAAACTTCACTTATCCAAAACTCAACTCTTGATCCCCACCCCACTGCCCCACATCAACTTGCTTCTCCAGTGCTCTTTCTTGGCACCTCCATTCACCTGTTTGCTTAGACCAAAAACCTTGAAATCATTCTTGACTCCTCTCTTTCCTTCACACTCCACATCCAATCTCACAACAAACCCAAATGATTCTACCTTCAAAATATACCCCAAGTTCAACTACATCCCACCATAACCATACTAAGCCAAGCAAAAATACATCCCACCTGGATTATTGCAAGAACCTCCACACTGGTTTCTCTGCCTCCATCTTGCCCTTCTATAGTCTATTTTCCGCACAGCAGCCTGAGTGATCTTTTTAAAATAAAAGTTAGATGCTTCACTGTCACTTCCCTGTTCAAAACCATCCCCCTTAGGATAAATTCCACAGCCTTTGCCATGACCTACAAGGCCCAACATGAAAATGGCCCTTGGCCTCTCTGTCTTCTGTCTCCCCCTCATTGCTTTTCTCTAGACACACCAACGTCCTCACACATGCTCTTGGTTTTCCCACTACCCAGGATGTTCTCCAGAGTAGTTCACACCCTTACTTCATGTCCCTGCTCAAATGTCACTTGTCAGAGGAGCCTTCTGTCATTTTCTTAAGCTGGCTTCTGACTTTATTTTCCTTTGTGCCTCTTATCCTTACCAATTTTATTTTATATATCTTTTTGAATATTTGTTTATATTTGTTTATTTTCTCTTTCCACCCACTATACTTCAAACATTAATGGGAAGGACTTTATTCTTTATTCACTGGTGTAACCCCAGAGCCTACAACCATGCCTAGCTCATAATAATAGCCCCATAAATCTTTATTTAATGAATTCTTGAATAAATGAATGGTTCATAGAGTTGCTAGTTGCTGGTAAAGTACATGGAGTAGTTTCTAGAACATGGTGAGGTACTCAAGCTTATCTCTTCTTGTTGCCATTACTAAAATAAATAAAATGGAGCTGGGCTGTGGCAGGGATGCTTGGAAGCTCATCATTCTGTGACCTCTTTGATTAGCAGAGTTTTCTTCTATTCCTGTGTTCTATCTAGCCTCTGCTCTTTTAGGGATAATTAGAGAAAGCATGCTCCTTTCTTGGTCTACGGTTAAGACTTTAACTTGTAGACATTTCTTTTAAGCTCTCCATAAAATGTCATGTTGGTTTCCAAGGCAAATTTCCCAGCTCTAGAGGCTGCCAAGCTCCCAAGACCTGACACAACTTCCTGCCACATCTCAGAGAGCAAGGAAATGCTGCAGGTTTCCTGCCATCACACTAAACTTCCAAGGAACACAGAACACCAAGTGTGACAGGAGGGTTTGGAGGGAGAAGTAAAGCATGTGAGCACAGGATGGAAGAGAAGGGATGTGTGTAGGTGTCATTCCATTGCCTTCCCTGTCCTGGAAGCAGACGGTCATTTGGTAATGCCTGATATCCCCCTTGGATAAAGAGACATGCTCCTTTATTATTTTTAAGACATTTAAAATACACAAAATAAAATAAATAGCTCCCCAAAAAGCAGATTTACTTTTGTACTTCACATCCCTCTAACCCTCATCCCCTCCAGAAGCAGTTCCCTGCCCCTGGGGGGTAGGGGTGGGGGGTCAGGGAGCTCCCTTCCATCCCCTCATCCATCTCCTCAAGACTCACTGGCAGTGGAAGGATCACAGGGTTTGGAGGAAGGCAGATTTAATTTAATGTTGAATCCTGCCCTTGACTCATAGGAGCTGTGTGACCTTGGACAAGTTCCTTAACCTCTCTGTGCCTCCATTTCTCCAGGAGTACAATAACAACTTCTAAATTGAATGGTTGGGAGATTAAGAAGGACCACCTGGTGAAGCACTTAGCTCAGCTCCATGCTGTCAGCTCCCTGCTCTTGCTGTTCTGCCCACCTCCACGCCCCCTCATCCTCCTTGCGTTTGTATCAGGTAGCATTCTCAGAGAGCTCTGCCATGCACTATCCTCTGTGACCCTCACAACAGTGCCCCGGTATAATCAGGGGAGGTGTTATTGTTCTATTTTTGAGACAAAGGTGGTCAATTTACTGAACCATCTGAACTCAGTGAGAGACAAGCATAAAATTGTTTTATTTTTTCTATGTGTTGGTATTTGCTTTGATAAAATTCCCTTCTCCTGGGTTGCACACCAGGACAAAATCCCTAAACTTCCTGGTTACTTTTATTACAAGTCTGTCTAAAATAAAACTCCAGTCTCACCTCCTAATTAAGTCTCCCTCCCTCCAGTGCCAGTTCAGTTTATAGCTTGAAAGACTTGAAAAGGGGCCTGCTCTGCTCCTTTGCTGCTTCCAGCACCTCATCTCAATGCGGCTCAGTCTCAAGGAGTGATTGTCTCATAACTCCTTCTCACTTAACTTTTCTGGAGATGGAGATGTCCTCCTTTAAATAAACTCTATGCCTCTGAGGACTCAGGGCCCCACTCCCCTGTATCAGTATTTGCTAGGTTGTGGGACAGTAACAATCACCTTTAAAATAACTCAGAGGCATCCCCTCCTCCCTCTTTAGCAGCTCTAGCTCCTCTGGTGGGTTTGGACTTTAGGACAGAGTGAAAGAGACAAGAGTCTTAGCCAGCCCACTGTTCTGACATTTCTATGTAGGTTATTGCTGCTTCCCTGGCTAACCCTTTCTGAATGGTGATGTCCCAGTTATGGCCCTAATGGGGCTTCTGTGGAGGGTCCTGCAAAGCCTCCCCACTATACAGCTCCCTGAAAGGAAGATCTGCCTTCACCTGGCCATAGCCAACTTCAGATAGAGAAGTACAATCCTACAATGTGACACAAAGGTGGAGACAACAGCACTGTGTTGTATCAGCTGTCTGTTGCTGGGTACCAGCAATAGATACCCAACTTAACGCTTTGAAACACCCATCATCATTTGAGTTGATAATTCTGTGAGTTGACAATTTGAGCTGGACTGAGCTGGACAGGTTTTCCGATCTCAGCTAGCCTCCTTTAAGTGTCCACAGCCAGCTTCAGGTCAGCAGGCAGCACTGCTTCTGGGGTCTGGCTGAAGTGGCAGAGGATGATGACCATTGGTCTCTCACCATCCTTCAGGATACTTTGGGTTTGTTCACTTGGCAGCTGGGGAGGTTTCCAAGAAGGAAGGCAGAAGCATGCATGACCTATTGAAGCCTGGGCTTGGAACTGACCTAAGGCTGCTTCCACCATCTTTTATGGCCAAATTCACAAATCCAGCCCAGATTCAAGGAGTAAACAGAATCCACCTTTGGAGGGAGGAGCTGCCATGTAACACTGTAAAGAGGAAGGGATAAGGGGAAGGGGAGAGAATTGGAGAATTTTCATAGTCTACCCCCAAGCATTAATGACCACCACATCTACCTGCTCTTCTTAGGTGGAAATTGCAGGATTGAGGCAGAGGTGCAAGGCCAGTCTACTCATCTTGTATGTCTTACAGGAGTGACTGACCATAGTTGATTAGGACCGTATTAGAATAGAGCACTTAGTACCATTTTGTCTGCAGCTGTGGGTCAGAGACATTAATTCCAAGATAATAGGAAAACTCCCAGGGAATATTCAATTACAAAAGGAAACTACCTTAAAGGGTAGAGTGACCTGCTGCAGATCATGCAGCTGGTAGGTGGTTCATGTCATTTACCTGGGCAAAGGTAAACCATTCACAAAGGGATGGTGATGAAAGGAAACCTAGTAAATGAGAGAGATGTTTTAAAGGCCACAGTGGCTGGAATGGACAGAATAAGGTAAACAGAGATGTGAGTTCCGGCTGGAGATGTCATGAAGTCCAGAATCTGCCAGTCCCTGGAGCACATGACAAGGTGCTTTATCTTTAAACCTAAGAACAAAGAAAACTTTTTGCAGGATTTTAAACAGGAAGCTGACATGGTCACACCTGTGTTTCCAAAAGATCCTGCTAGCTTCAGTGTGAAGACTGGATTAGAAGTATAGGCTAGATTCAAACTCAGACTGTTAGTGTCAAAGTTAAAAGCTGGTTCTTTTGCAGACCCATTTTGGTGCCTCTTCATAAGCCCCAAAGGCAAAGAAGAAATGATTTAGCTTATCATAGCCAGAAAACAAGGGGAGGGGCAGAGGGAAAAGCAAAGAAAGTCAAAAGGATAATGTGATATTAGGTACTGGGCCAGCGGAAGGCCCAGCATTTGAAACTCACCCTTAAAGCCCCAAGTCCATATGCTTAATATTTCCAGTGATTCAAATTCAGAAGGTAGAGGAAGTCAAAAACCCAACATTGTGAGACATTTTGACCACACATCGGCAGGACCTTGAGAAGGCAGAGGAGGAATAGCAGGAACACATGCAAAGGCAAAACGGGACATTTTCCTGTTTGCCTGGCTTGGAATGGGGGTTGCTAAATTCCCTCTTCTAGTCACTGACATCGCCCCACACAGGTATATATCCGCGCTTCCTTGGGGATGCAGCTTGTCAGTGGGAACTGTACAGTGCACGGAGCATACCTCACCCCCACAGCATGAGTCTGCACGATCGATCGTAAGAGAGACTATTCTGTCATTGCATTGCAGCTCCAGAAACTAAAACGATCACTTTCTTTCAAGACCAAGAGTTTACGGAGCAAAAGCGCCGACAACTTCTTCCAGCGAACCAACAGCGACGTGAAGCTGCAAGCGGACATGCTGGCCGAGGGCAGCCCCGGCTCCAGCCCGCTCCCTGCTCCCGGAAGCCTGGCGTCCACGCCTACCAGGGCTGGCCCACACCCAAGCAGCAGCAGTGGCAAGGTCCATGCCTTTCAGGAGTACATCTTCAAGAAGCCCACTTTCTGTGATGTCTGCAACCACATGATTGTGGGTAAGGCCACCCCCGCCCCCTTCCTCCAGGTCCAGTGGCCCCTGGAAAGGTGATTGAGAGTGGTATGCCATAGGCCGGGTTCCCCAGAAACAGGCTCTGAGCCTCAGAGGTCTACATGCAGCCTTATCGGGGAGTGCACTGGGGATCAATGTTTGTGAAAAAAGTAAGGGAACCAGAACTGGGCAAAGATAAGTTGGGTTGCGATGTTGTTGAAACAAAAGCTTTAGCAGATCCCACAATGAGTTCTAAAGCCCTTTAGGTATATCTCATGTTGGGCAAGAGGGCTGAGTCTTAATTCTCTTGCAAGGCCTGTCGTTGTGTATGGGAAGCTCCTGGGGAGGGGCATAATCTGAAAGAAGATTTGGCCAAGAGCAATTAGCAGAGAGGGACTGGGTGGGACACTCTGAGCAGCTAGGGGAATGAGTGTTTCTCTTCTGAAGGGAGATCAGGGTGATGCCCCTCAGCATCCACTACAGTGCCTGTGGTTTATGTCTATCTGGGGTGGCCTGGGGAGGGAGTCTTTTGTTGTGTCAGTTACAGGTGAGTAACACAGACGGTCAGGTCTGATGGGGAGTGGGGGATGATTCTGAGGCAAGGGGGCCTCAGGGAGGCCCTGAACTTGGTAGGAAAGGAGAGTCATCCTCCATAGCAACTCTGGCCCAGGAAATGGCTCACTCTTGGCTGATCAGAGAAAAGGTGGGAGCCTGAGAGTCTGAAGGGTCAACCCAGAACCAGAGAATGACTATAAAATGCCCCAGCTAGAAGGGAAATGTAGGTCATTCAGAACCATGTGCACAGGGAGTCCACAGTTCACCTCCTCTGTCTCTCCCATGTCAGAAACCCAGTAACCAAACAGATGGGGGCAACCCTAAAGGAAATTTAAGTAGGAGTCAGAATGAACTTAAACCAGTTGTTTCAAGAACAGCAGCACCTTCTAGTAACTTGACAAAATAATCACCAGTGAAAGAGAAAGTAGGGAAGGGGACAGGCCCATGTTTGTTCTCAAGGGATGGGAGGAGTACAAGGGCAGAAGTCTGGAACTGAGAAAGGAAAATGAGGCTGAAAATCAAAAGAAGCCAAGGCTGATCCAGCCATGTCCCATCTTTCTGAGGTAATGCTGAACTCCAAATATTTAGCCAGCCAAGTTCCTGGAACACTGAGGGGAAAGCAGTACAGATGCAAACAAGGGTCTGGGCAATAGGCCTTTACCAGCCTATGGCTCCTGCTCCCGGGCTCCCTGGAGGCTTCACCCTTGGGCCTTCGCAATGAATGCTTCAGGGGAAGAACATTTTTAAGATCAGGTCTTGGCTTCCACAACTGGGACCAGGGCCCATGTGATCCTCGGCAGAAAGCTAATATATCTTTTAACCACCCCCCTTCTGGATCCTCTATCCTAACAACTCTGACACACCCTCCCTCACAACCCCTCCATTTCCCCTTCAGGGCTCTTTTCCTATTGTCTGGCTCCTCTTCTGAGTAGTCACTTGTCTCAGGTCAGATTCCCTAGCCCTTCCTCTACACAAAATGCCTTCCACACACCTTAGGAATTGTCTCTAATTCTGCATTTCTTATTTTATGAGGGTATCGACAAACAAGAGGCATCTAGAAGAGGATGATCAGAATAGTGAATGGTGTGTGAAAATAAAACTGTGAAAAAAATCTGGGAGTTTGGTGTGGAAATGTTTTAGGACTAGCAGCTGTGTGTTAATATACCATGTTGGAAGAATCAAGAGACTCATTCAATGTGGCTTTAGAATTAAAAGACAAGAATAAGGTGTGAGAGTTAAGAGGCAGATTTCAATGAGAATCTAACCATTTAACAGACACACTTGACTTGTAATTGAGTGGTTGCCCTGTGAGGAGAGAATAGTTTAACATCTGTCTGGCTTAGATCATCTTAGGTCTTTTCTAACTCTAATTGTCTAATAATCTGTGAAATGAGGCTTGGAATGTGTTTTGCTTCCCCAAGAGGCCAGTGTAAGTGTCTGTCATCACTGAACTTGGACATATCAGTAGTTTCCAATATGGTCAGGAAAGCAGGGTTCCACAATTCTCCTCCTTCCCCAAGGGCCATTCTAAGCAGTGGAATATTCAAAATGAGGAACAATGTCAGACCCTCTTGCAACCATATGCCCAAAGGCCTGTCCTTGTCTTTCAAATACCATTATCTATTCACACTGTCATTTTATAATCACTGCTATACATGTCTTTCCTTCAAGCAGGCTACGTACATTTAAGAATAATGTGTGTATCAGTCAAAGGTTATCACAAAAATGCTGCGTAACAAGCTACCCCCAAACACATCCACTTAAAACAGTCATCATTTACTCTCACTCAAGCATCTTCACATCAGCTGGGGTTTGATTGACCCATCCTGGGCTTGGGTATGGCATCTTCTTTCCATTCCACACTTTTTTAACACTTTCCTTGAACTGGGCAAGTCACACACATTCTTCTCATGGAAAGGGCAAATGGAAACATGCAAAGCTTTTAAAGGCCTTGGACTAGAGGTGACACTCTCATTCTGCTGTCACTCCAACAGCTAAAGCAAGTCATATCCACTCGGGCTCTAGAAGCAGAAACTGCAGAGCCACATGGCAGAGGATGTGGATACCGGGAGGGGTGAAGAATGGTGTCTATGATCCCATCTACCACAGTGCTTACATGGTTCTGGATTGCTGACCTTTTTCTTTTTTCATTTGGGGCACTTTAATGACTCTTGGAACTACCACGCTTCAGCTTCACTTTTCCATCTGGAAGCAGTGCCTGGCATCCAGCTCTCAGCATGGGTGGGATCTCGTCGTGCTCCATGCCCAGAGTGCTTGGACAACTTGGCCTCAAACTTAGTTTTCGTGTCTGCCTAGCGTCTGAATCTGACGGGTCACTTTCAGTTTCCACACAAATTTCCACCAGACCTTTTCAAGGCAGTGCTAATTATAACCTTTAAATAGGCGATGGTGAGTCTCTATTTTAAATCTCATTATGACGAGTGTGAAGACATGTGTTTTTAAAAAAAGAGTAAGGGAAATGAGTTCACCTCTGAAGAATGTCACAGTCATCAACCTAAAGAGGATTCTAGGTACACCTCAAGTATAGTGACAATGTTGAAAACACTTCATTTTGAATATCACACAAAAAAGATGCCCTGTACTAAAGAGAATGACACCATGTTTTCCTCTTATCAAAATTAAATTTTTATTGTAGATGCTTCTTTATCTTGAAAAAGAAAAAAAAACAGAGTCAACAATTCATGCTGCTCTTTTCAAAGATGAAAACAAAGTAAACCAATAGTAGACTCCTTCTAGGAAATGAGAAAGGTTAGAGAGACAATATGAAGCAAGATGGAAAGGGGAGAAAGAAAAGGCAGAAGGAAGCAGTGGTATCAGGGGAGGGCGGATAACTGTTTTAACTTCCTGAATCAATGCATATGGCTTTTTAATTCGGTGATAATGGAGCACATATTGATCTGCCCTCTTTCGCTTTCTTTCCCTTCAAACCTTAGATCTTGAAGGAAACAAATTGAATATTTTGAAGGTCACACAGAGCCTCCTGTCTCCACATATATTATTACCTGAAGATTTGTTTTCTTCAAGCCACAGGTCATTTTCATAGTCTAGATTCTGGGGAAAGACTACTTGCTGTAATTCCCTTAGAAGGACATTTCAGGAAAGATATTAAAGCTGTTTGTTTTCCTCTCAACTAAGAACCAAAGGTCATAAAATGATGGCCAAGAATGATCAAATCCCATTTGTTTCACTTTCTGGCTGATGAATTATTTCTTTAAAAGTGAAATGAATGTGACACTGTCTAGGATTTCTAGGTTGGAATGGGCACTCAGAGTGGGAGCTAAAAGGCCTAACATTTGTGCCTTACCTGCCTACCTGTACT
>PVKY010014025.1:0-10758 GCA_004027775.1 Bradypus variegatus | reverse complement strand
GACTCTGAGCTTCCCCCTTCCACCTCATTCACATGCCATTTGGCACTGTTAGTTATTCTCACATCTTGCTACCAGCACGTCTGTTCATTTCCAAACATTTAAGTTCATCCTAGTTGAACATTCTACTCATACTAAGCAACTGCTCCCTTCTTAAGCCTCATCTTATATCTTGGTACCTTATATTTCATGTCTTTGAGTTCACATATTATAATTTGTTCCTATCAGTGAGACCCTGCAATAATTGTCCTTATGTGTCTGTCTTATTTCACTCAGTATATTGCTCTTGAAGTTTTGTCATCAACCCATTTATTTATTATATGGTTTTGCTCACTCACCATACATTCCATCCTAAGTAAATAATCAGTGGTTCTCTGTATGGTCATATATTTATGTGTTCACCACCTTCACCACTATCTATATAAGGGCATCTACATTTCTTCCACAAGGCAGGAGGGAGAGTCAAAGAAGGTAGAGAGGCAAAAGAAAGAGGAAAAAAAATGACAGCTAAGAAGCAGCAAGAGGAAAAATAACTTTAAATCAAAGTAAAGAATCAGAAAACACCACCAATGTCAAGTGTCTAACATACCTCCCCTATCCCCCTTTCTTATCAGCATTTACCTTGGTATATCACCTTTGTTAGATTAAAGGAATCATAATACAATGATTCTATTAGTTACAGTCTCTAGTTTATGTTGATCACATCCCTTCCCCAATGCCTCCCCATTTTTAACACCGTGCAAGATTGATATTTGCTTGTTCTCCCTTGTAAAAGAACATATTTGTACATCTTATCACAACCATTGAACACTCTAGATTTCACCAAGTCACACAGTCCCAGGCTTTATCCTTCCTCCTTTCTTCTGGTGTCTCACATGCTCCCAACCTTCCTCTCTCAGCCGTATTCATGGTTATCTTTGTTCAGTGTACTTACATTGATGTGCTACCATCTCCCAAATTGTGTTCCAAACCACACACTCCTGTCTTCTATCACTCTGTAGTGCTCCCTTTAGTATTTCCTGTAGGGCGGGTGTCTTGTTCACAAAGTCTCTCATTGTCTGTTTGTCGGAAAATATTTTGAGCTCTCCCTCATATTTGAAGGACAGCTTTGCTGGATATAAGATTCTTGGTTGGAGGTTTTTCTCTTTCAGTATCTTAAATATATCACACCACTTCCTTCTTGCCTCCATGGTTTCTGCTGAGAGATCCGCACATAGTCTTATTAAGCTTCCTTTGTATCTGATGGATTGCTTCTCTCTTGCTGCTTTCAGGATTCTCTCTTTGTATTTGACATTTGATAATCTGATTATTAAGTGTCTTGGTGTAGGCCTATTCAGATCTATTCTGTTTGAAGTACGCTGCACTTCTTGGATCTGTAATTTTATGTCTCTTATAAGAGATGGGAAATTTTATTAATTATGTCCTCTATTATTGCTTCTGCCCCTTTTCTCTTCTCTTCTCCTTCTGGGACACCAACAATATGTACATTATTGAACTTTGTTTCATCCTTAAGTTCCCCGAGACGTTGCTCATATTTTTTCATTCTTTTCTCCATCTGCTCCTTTGCATGGTAGGCTTTCAGGTGTTTTGTTCTCCAGTTCCTGAGTGTTTTCTTCTGCCTCTTGAGATCTGCTGTTGTATGTTTCCATTGTGTCTTTCATTTCTTGTGTTGTGCCTTTCATTTCCATAGATTCTACCAGTTGTTTTTTTGAACTTTTGATTTCTGCCTTATGTATGCCCAGTGTTTTCTTTACAGCCTCTATCTCTTTTGTAATATCTTCTCTAAACTTTTTTAATTGACTTAGCATTAGTTGTTTAAATTCCTGTATCTCAGTTGAAGTGTACGTTTGTTCCTTTGACTGGGCCATAACTTTGTTTTTCTTAGTGTAGGTTGTAATTTTCTGTTGTCTAGGCATGGTTTCCTTGGTTATCCAAATCAGGTTTTCCCAGACCACAACAGGCTCAGGTCCCAGAGGGAAGAAATATTCAGTATCTAGTTTCCCTTAGGGTGTGTCTTAGAAAATTGCTCCACCCTGTGATGCCTTGGGTCACTGTGCTTTTCTGCCCAGCAGGTGGCGCCTGTCAGCCTATAATTCTTGACTGGTGTGAGGAGGTGTGGCTGTGTTCCCGCAGGCTCTGGGGTCTGGTTCTGAATGGAAAGGGCCCCACCCCTTTCCTCTTAGAGAAGATAGACCCCCTAAGGGGAGGTCATTAGCATTTCAATCGTCTCTCTCTCTCTCTGCTTGTGCTATCTCCAGGCTTCTCTGAGTCACAGTCCTGGCAACTGAAAATGGCAGGGGCTTTCTCCACTGCACCGAAAAAGAAACAGATAGCCCCCTTCAGATCTAGTCTGAGGCAACCCCCAGCTCTCCAAGGTCAGTCGTCACCCAAAGCCTCTGTCTGATTTTTGGGGATTCGTACCTGTAGCAAGCAGTTCACACTCGCTACTTAAAACCCCAGTTGGAGCTCAGCTGAGCTATATTCACTTGCTGGGAGAGAGCTTCTCTCTGGCACCACGAGGCTTTGCAGCTTGGGCTATGGGGGAGGGGGTCTCACGACTTGGATCCACAGGTTTTACTTACAGATTTTATGCTGTGATCTCGGGCATTCCTCCCAATTCAGGTTGGTGTATGATGAGTGGACGGTCTCATTTGTCCCCCTGCAGTTATTCCGGATTATTTACTAGTTGTTTCTGGTATTTTTAGTTGTTCCAGGGGGACTACTTAGCTTCCACTCCTCTCTATGCCGCCATCTTCTTTTATGACACACATTATCAAAGATTCTTCTCAAGAAAACAGATATGTTCCAATCTTATCACATTGGAATCTCTGAGCTGAGGCAGGTATGAGGTAGTCTTGAGGAAGGTAGAGCACCAGACAGGTATACTAGGAGGACTTCACAGGCACTCAGTTTCGCAACCGTGCCACCCCCACAGGCCGCCCGGTGGCGCCAGCCGGGACGCTGGGGACTCGGCGATGCCCAGAGTCCGGCGGCCACCCAGCGCCGCACAGCCCCGCACGTCTCCCGGCCGCATCTCCCGTCCCGGCACTCCCCAGGCCGCACGCCCCGCACAGGCGGGAGCACTGGCTCCTCGGCGCAACCTCTCCGCGCATCTCCTGGGCCGGGCCAGGTGAGTGTGGACGCCCCTCGTGGGGCCGCGGGGGTGTGCGAGCATGCGGGCAGGGACACAGCCAATGGCAGGAGCTGCCCCAGTGCCGCCGCCAGCGCCACCGCCCACGGGCGGGCTTGCAGGGCGCTGTGCGGAACCTTGCTTACCTTTTTGAAAGTTGTAAAGCAGTTTCTGCCAAAGGTTTCACAATACTGGCAAACAGAACGCTATTCTCAGATGACTTATTTCCCAGAAGATATCTACTATATACACCCTGTGCTATTCCAGCCATTTTAAAACATGAAAGAGCAAGAAAGAAATTCCAGTTAGGAAGAATAGAATTAATTCCTCTGCAGCAGCAATATATTGAAATCAATTCCTCAGTTGATGGTATCCCTATGTTTTCTTGAAAAGAAAAACTTTGGTTTATCGTTGGAACTGTCTTTGGCCAAAAGTAGAACAGAGAAAAATGAGCCAAGTCTGACAAAGGATGGCCAATGGTTGAAAGCTCCCAATCCAGTACGGCTGTAACTCGGGTCTCCTTAGGGTGGAAAACTATGTCATCTAGTTTAAAATCTCCATGAATCAAACGTTCTTCATTGTCGTTATTTGGTAGGTGTTTCATTAGCCAGTCAGATAGCTGGTCCATGGCAGGGATGTCCTGATGAGCTGCAGCGTGATATTGCTTTGTCCAAGTTGATACCTGTCTTTTGCAGTACCCCATTCCTTTACCATATCCTTCCAGCTGCAGTGATTGTATATTCAAGGAATGTAATTGAGCCAAGGTTTCTATTATGGCCACATACATGGCTTCGCACTCTGCTGGGCTAACTCCAGGAATTGTGACATCACGAAAGATTCGACCCTGCACATGTTCCATCACGTAAAATTCTGTTCCAATGACAGAAGAATCACTGCAGTATAGTAAAGGCTTGGGAACAGGGAATCCAGTTGAAAACAAGGCTTTCTGGACTTTAAATTCTCTGTCAATCTTGTGTGCTTTAGGAAGAAGCAGACCCGGTGGTTTTTTTCTGAGTACATATGCTTGAGAGCCCTTCTGGAGACGAAACGTTGGATTGGACTGCCCTGATAGATCGTTTTGTACTGGTTACAGTGCAAAAGATGAAGGAAGGCCTCTTCATTTCCCACAAAGTTTCCAGTCTTAACTGCCTCAGTGAACCCTCGGAGCAGACAATTCCATCCTTTAATAAAGATTCCTTCGCAGTGGAATCGCGAATGTTGTCGGGCTTCCAATATTGCCCGCGAATCGGGAACATCCCGAGTGACTGCAGGAGGACCCGCTTGCAGAGTGCGTCATTGCAGGAAAAGAAATCAGGAAGGGGAAATTAGGAACTATCCTTGTCAAAACTAGAAAATCACGAAGTACAGATTCGTTTCTGCAGCGGGTGAAGGCCGGCATCGATACCTGTACTGGGCAACGATCACTATGGTTTCAGATTCGGCCTCAAAACCGGGCAGGTGCTGGCGCAGGTAGTCCTCCAGGGATTTGTGGTCAAACCTGTGCTGGGGCCGCACTTCGGCCGTCTCAGGTTCGCCAGAAGCCCCGACCTCCATGACCGTCACCACAACAGACCGCAGAACACCTCAGGTCCCGAAAGTCAAACTCCCTTCCGTTCCTGGAGCGCTACCTGTCCATATATACATTTTTTAATAATAAGTTTTTCTAAAATCAACATTGGAGTCCTTTACCCTACATTCTAAATGCTCTGTGGATAGGAGCTGGTTCCTTTCAGCCCTGACAGGGCAGCAGGCAAGTCCCAGGCCTTTCCTGAGGAGCACGGGAGGCAAGAGCCAGGCAGCGACACTCCTGGATCACTCATCTGGCTGAGCTTGTCCTCAGGGTTAAATACCCCAAGAAGGCTGCCTTTAAACTAATCAATCTCTCTGACCCTATTTCCTCTTCAGTTTCAGAGATAATCTTTCCTTTTTCTTATTTCAGAGAAAATAGAAATACTGGTCTTCAGGCAGTGATTAAATGTGGGTGCTTGGAGCTGGGGTAAGGAAGGAAAGCTGGAGACAGACAAGAAATAGGACCATAGAAAACTCCCCCTTTCTCCTTCTAGCTCTCCCTAGAGTCTGTATTTTATTTGAGGATCCTTCTGAAATGTCACTTCCTCATGTTTTATATTCTACCTGTAAATATTCTGTGACTTATTTTAGGTAAGAGAAGCACACGCTTTCATGAAAAGGCGTGACAATAGTAATGGCTCACATTTGTTGAAGCTTTGCCATGAACCATGCTCTGTATTGACATGTGACATCCCTGATCTCATTTAATCTTCCCTACAACTCTATGAGGACTTCATTTCATGAAACACTCTAAAGATGAGGAAACAAAGGTACGTAGAGATCAAGCAATTTGCCCACACATGGAATAGCTTTCTTCCTTAGCCACTCCCGTATGAGAAAAAGGGGATGTTGAAAGAAAGAAGGGGAAAGAGAAGAGAGAGGCAGAAGGGCATATTAAAATAAATCATTTTCATTGGAATGGTTCCTAATGATGTGAGAAATCTAAACTCTGGCTATAAAAATAGCAGTAAGTGTGTTGGTGTCACTAAATTAAACAATAAACACTAAAATCTTCACCAAGAACTCCACCAAAACTATAGGATTTTTGCAGGCACTTTTACTGAGTTGTCTCAGATTCTTAATTTGCCAAAAGATAAAAATAATCGTGCCTGCCATAATCACATGATATTGTATGTAAAAATGCTTTGAAAACTGTTATATCTTCAATTTTATTAAAGCTTTCTGTGCTGAGAATATTGACTTAGTTATGTTGATCAAATTAATGCCTTCTGGTTTTCATAACAAGTTGGAGAGCAATATCCAAATTTGTAGCAAGAAGATAAAAATAAAACTTTCCTACCACAGAGAGCAATTGTCAATATCCTATTGCCTGGAGCACAGTATCGATTAATGGCAGAGGCTGAATTTGAACTAGTACAAATAATAAATGTGCCCAGTCAATCTGGTCGGCTGCTCCAGGCAGAGAGACAGCTAAGCTACCATTGACTTTCTGTTGAATATACCAGTAAAATGTTCACCAGGAAAATACCCAATGTTCAGTATACCTATCCACAATGGAGGAAATTATTGAGGCAAGTACACTTTACCAAAGCTAACTCTGTTTCTTCAAGTCCCATTGACTTAGCTGAATGACTTAATTATTTACAGCCAAAATTTCCTAAAGGCTAAAAGCTCTAGCTCCAAGGTATTTTTCTTTTAATAATTTCTGCATCATAATATTAATAATGATAGTGATTAAATCATTTTTAAAGTAGGAAAGATTGGGATATAATATTGTTGCTAAAAGAAAATGCATGCATTTTCCTAACATAATAAGGAACATAAGGAATTCCATAGTAAGGAATGCCTGATATATAGTAATAACAATAATAATGAACCTTTAATGAGTGATTAGTGTGCCAGACTTTGTTCTGAGCACTTTACACTCATTTAGACTTGCTTCTATAGACTAAACACCATCATTATCCTTGTCGTGCCTAAGGGAAAACTGAGGTACAGAAATATTACATAATAGCCTATAAATAGATTATTCAATTAAATAAATAATAACTCCACAAGCAAAATGCTGGAGCAAGAAGTAAGACGTACTCTAAATATGGCCCTATTCTTCTCATATTATTTGAATTCTTATGCTTTTGCTCTGAGAACGAGAGAGGGAAAAAATAAGAGACATACAAGTGTATGAAAGTCTGTGATCCTAAATTAACATTACCCACTCCAAAGCAATAGTTTTGCGTAATCTGTATATGGATTCCAACAATGCAGTTATTTCCTAATATGTGTGTAAACACACTTTGATTCCTTTAGATAACTGTAGCATATTCTTTGGTATCTCCTCAATGGTGTCATATCTTAACACTTCAAAGCAAAGGTCAGCAAACCTCTTCTGTAAAGGGCCAGATAGTACATATTTTTGGCTTGGTAAACCATAAACTGTTAGGACTCTCACCTGGGCCCTTGTGGTGCAAAAGTACCTCCAGCCAATATGTAAATAAATGGGTGTGACTGCTCCACTAAAACTTAATTTACAAAGACATAGGCTGGATTTAGTTCAAGGGCTTAGTTTGCCTTCTTTAAAGGTAAATTCGTGGTGGTTGTTATTGTTTGGGGAAGAAGCAATCAAAATCATTCAAAGGAGTCGCCGCGGGGCCGTCTTCCGCGGGCGGCCTCGGCCTGCGCAGCCCTCCCCCGCGCCCCGCGCCCCGCGCCCCTCGCCCGGCCCCTGGCGCCGCGGCCGCTGGGGCCCCTGGTGCTGGCGCTGGGCGGCGCTGGGGCCGTGCTGGGCTGGGTGCTCTTCATCCTCCGGAAGGCCTACTGCGGCGGCGGCCGGGAGCCGCGCTGGGACCCGGGGAGGCCTGGTAGGGCGCGGAGCCTGCCCGCCTCCCGGAGCGGGACGAGTGGGACTGCGGCAGCCAGAACCTGCGCTTCCACCGGAGGGAGTTTGTGAATGAGGTGGACGTGCTGGTGTTCCTGGTGGACTCATCTGCCCGCCTGCGGTTGCCATGGGCCGCACGGGAGCTGCACAAACTTCTGGATAAAGATCCCGACCTGCCTGTTGTCGTCGTGGCCAACAAGCGGGACCTGAATGGGGCCATGAGCGTGGGGGAGCTGCAGCGGGAACTGGGCCTGCAGGCTGTTGACAGCCAGCGGGAGGTCTTCCTTCTGGCTGCCAGCATTGCGCCTGCAGCTCCTGGCTTTGGTGATCCTGGCACTGTGCACATCTGGAGGCTGCTTTTGGAGCTTCCCTCCTAGGCTGGAACCCACCTGCCCACCACCCAGGCCTGAAGACCACAATCTGCTGCTCCTGCTTCTTCATCACCAGCCCAGGCTAGGGCAGGACCAAGAAACTGCACAGAAGCCTTCCTGGTGAAGTCGCTGAGGCTCAAGCAGGGAGGTGGGTAAGGCAGAGGGTTGGAGGGTTGTGTCTGGCCCATTCATGGCTGGAATGGGAGTCCCCTCTTCCCAGTGAAGACACCCCATTCTCTTACCTGCACGGTGAGATGCTCAGTGGGCTCGTCCTCCCCCACTGTAGGCTGCAATAGTTGATGGACCAGTGGAGGTGTCAGAAGCACCCCAGGAGCCTCAAAGTCTCCCAGTCAAACATATTCCCTCCTGGTGACGTGTGCCCTTCTCACTTGGGCAGGTTCTGGGCAGTCCCCAGTGAGCCTCCCAGCCCTGCCTTGTGCTCCAGCCCCAGCTCTGCCTAACTCGCTTGTGGCCTCGTGCAGTCTCTTTGCCTCTCCACCCTGGGCTATCATTTATAAAGGGGGGTGATGTCCACAGTCTTTTCTTTTGGAGCGGCATTTCCCAGCCCTGGAGATAAGTGCCAGAACAAACCTCAAGATCCTAGCAAGGAGCTCTCTGAGGACCTCCCTGCTTCTCCCTGTGCCAAGGTCTGGCCTGCCAGCCTCTCTTAGCAACAGAACAAGTGATATTCACCACCAGTGAGAAAAATCGAAGGTTGGTTTCTTTCCTAATCTGAAGACAGACGCTGCTGCTCTCACACTAACTGTGCCCATGCCCATGTTTACATAAGTCTGGGGAAGGAAGGAGTCTGTGTCCCTGGAAAGAAGACCGTCTGAGGGAGCTGGATGTCGGCCTCAGAACTGCATTTTATTTATTTATTTATAAAAGGAACAGGCCCAAGTTTGAGGCTCTGTTTCTAGGTGCTGTTATCAAATCTCAAATGATGGTCATGGAAATTTTGTAAGAGGAAAATAGCTAGACTCATGAATGACAGTGACAACCCCTTTGAGTTTATAGTTGAAATCATAATACTTCACGTTGACTGACAGTGAACTTCAACTTCATCCCTTGGCATGGTACATTAAAGGGATGCAAACCCTTTCTGTTCAGGTAACAATGACTGGGAGAGTAAATTTCCACCATGTGAATCCAGGTAAAAAGAAAAGCCTTTGGAAGGGGAATGTGCAGACCAGCCCACTGGGGAGCCTTATGTACACCACAGAAATTCTGAGGTTCTCTCCACTACACATTCCATGATTCTCCTGTATCTCTGTGACCAGCCAGTGTGAGGGCCATCTCTATATTGACACTCTCTTCGGTGCAAGCAAAGGGAAGGAGGCTTTGTTTGCCACAGGCCATTGAATAATCAGCAACCACAGATGGAAATTTTTTTTCTTAGAGGAGACATCTAATTCAGTTTGCTTTTTAATTGAGTATAGCGATTATGTGCCTCTGTTTCATTTGACTTATACTCATTATGCTTTAGTTTCATACTCTGGCCAGGGCACTGGGAGGGAGGGAGGTGGGTGGGGAGCTCCGGAAGTAAAAAGTAAGCTTGAGAATTGGACGACTACTCTGCGGTGCTCTTGGGCTGTGGTTGTTTTATCAGAATAGAATCACTGTAGCATTTGGAAATGATTTGTCTGCTTTTACTGACGAATTTTAAGGAATGACTTTGACTCTTTGCTGGCAGCTTTTCATTTTGTCATTGCAAAGGTGAGACACTTTACTTCTTTGTTGACTCCACCTTGTTCCCATTTACCTTTGGAACCAGCATTGATTGAGGGAGGCCCTTTTCTCCTAATTAAGACCTGCCTTTGGTCTCATGAATAGCATTCTTAAGTCGTTGGTGATGGGGAGGGGACCTTGAGGAATAAAGAGCTTAACTATGTCAAAAAAAAAATCATTCAAAGGCAAGTGTAACTGAGAAATTAAGATTATGATTACTGAATCATTATATAGATATTTTTCTTTCTATATTGTAGAATAGGTAGATTAATACTAGTCTCAGCCTTGTGTATACTCACTATGGTAATGGTAACAGCCCCCTACCCTCCCTCCCCTCCTTGTTTGAATTCATAGAAACCCTGAACTCCTCAGACTGGGAGACCAATTTTTGGGCAGATAGGCTGTCTGATGTCATGCTTCGTGTATAGCAGTAAACTCTTTCTGTCTTTGAAACCCCTGTGTCATAGGGGCCCGTGCACACCTAGCCCTCACTTAGGTGGGCTCCCGAAAAGAGCCAATGAAAAGTGCAGCTCATCAATTCCTTAAGAGCATAATCAGAGTGGGAAGGGCCCCTCCAAGTCCCTGTAAAATAAGGACTTCTCCCTTGGAGAACGCCTGCGCTCACCCCCTTCAAGCGTGTACTTTCACTACACATTAAACTTTTTGGCTGTACGCACTGATTAGTCATTCTTTGGCTACACACACTGACTAATGCTTGAATTCCTTCCTGCACCGAGTCAAGAACCTGCACAGCATCAGCCGTGGTCAAGGTCTTGAATTCTCCAAGAATTCCAGGGCTCTCCAGCAACAGTTATAAGATATTACTGTTGATTTCCTGTGTGACTCAGAAACTGGCTTTTTTTTTTTTAATTCAGTTTTATTCAAACACATGCACAAAACGTACAATCATCCATGGTATACAGTCAACCGTTCACAGTATGATCATCTAGTTATGCGTTCATCACCACAATCTATTTCTGAACATTTTCCCCACATCAGAAAGAATCAGAACAAGAACAAAAAAATAAAAATGAAAAAAGAACACCCAAACAATCCCCCCATCCCATCCCATTTGTCATTTAGTTTTTATCCCCATCTTTCTACTCATCCTTACCACCAGCCAAAAC
>PVKY010014024.1:0-10758 GCA_004027775.1 Bradypus variegatus | reverse complement strand
AAGAAGGGTTTTGGTTAATTATCAAGAGAAAAGTGATGAAGTTCTGGAGTCAGATGGTGGCAGTGACAATGAGGGGGGAGGACTGTTCATAAACTATTTAAGAAGAAAATTGACAGATGTTTTGGGGAAAAAGAGAGTGCGAGGAAGGGGGAAGAATCAAAGATTACACTGGAGTTACCATTCACCAAAACAGGGACCCAGAAACTTGTGAGACAGGGATTCCAGAGCATTGGCAAATTTGGGGCCAAAAGATAAGTTTTTGGACTTGTTGAGTTTGAGATGCCTTTAGTGTGTCTAAATGGAGACATGCAACAGGTTACTGGATAAAGAGTCTGAGGTTTAAGAGATGGCTTCTAATTGGAAAAACAGATTTAAGAGTCATCCGTATTTTATTGGGGAGGGAGGAGAAAAGAATTGATCATTTTTTGAGATTCTACACTACTTCAGAAGCCTCGTAGGTAGGTCTCATTTAATTGTCATAACCACCCTATGAATTTTATGAATGAGGAAACTAAGGGTCTGAAAAGTTATGTAAGGCATTAGGACTTTGTTGCAAATAACAAAAAACAGCTTGAGTTACTTTAAGGAAAACACGGAAATTTATTGCATGCATCCAGGGAACTCTACATTTACTCCTGGCACCCAAGAGCAGAGGTGAGACGGAAGCAGTATGCTCTCATTTGTGTTTTGCAAAGGTGACATGGGCTTGTGGGTGAGGAATGAGCTAGAAGGAGGTCAAGATCAGAATCAAGGGGATCTGTGGAGATCCAATTGCTTTTTGCCACTTTTCTTGCAAATCAGTCACAAAGCTAAGATTCATAGAGCTAGACTTGTCTTTGGTTTAGAAGCAAGATAAAATGAGTGATCCTGGAGAAAAGCTGTCCTACATCTTGGCCGATTTTGGTCTCATGGTTGCTAAACTCCAAGGCTAATTCTCTTTGGGTGTAACTGGTTCTCCGTATATAAACTCAAAATGTGTGGAATATAGATGGACTTTTAATAACTACATTTGATAGAATGATCATGAGTTTAAGTGGAAATTCTCTTTTTAACATTTTCATGCCAATAGATTCTTTTCAGACTTGTCTTTTAATCTGAAAGCCAAGGAAATATAGTAGAAAAAATTTTCAGGTAGGAATCATTAAAAACCTGGGTCCTTGTTTCAGCTCTATTTTCTTGTTATTTGTATAATCTTGGACAGCAGACCTAGATTTCCTCTTTTGTTAAATGAGGGATTTGGACTAAGACTATTACCTCTCAGAGCTTAAAATGGATAAGAATCTCTTGGGGATGCTGTTCAAAGGCAGTTCCTGGTTCACTAAGTCTGGGGCAGGACCTGAGAGTCTACATTTCTGACAGATTCGCTGCTAGTCCGGGAGCCACACTTTAATGAGATGTCTCTCTGTATTGTTAATTTTATCTGTCAAGCTGGCTGGGTTAAGGTGTCCGGTTGTTTGGTCAAGCTCTGGCCTTGTTGTCACTGTGGAGGTGTTCTCTAAATGGGATTAGCATCTACAATCAGTTGACCTTAACTAAAGGAGAGGAGCCTCTGAGATGTGGGTGGGCCTCAGCTCATCAGTTGCAGATCTTAACTCCAAGACCTGAGGGTTCCAAAGGTCAGGAGGAAGTTTGCCTCAAGACTACACCCTCCTCTGTTCTACCTGCAGGATAGAAGGAAAACGTGATTTTTCTGTAAACCTGCAACAGCTCAAATTTTAAATATAAGTAATTAAAAACAAACAAAACAAGCAAACAAACAGGTTATTCCCTTCTCTACTTCCTGAGTTCTCAGCCTAAGAAATTCAGACTCAAGAATCCAATATTGGAATTTCCAATCTCCACCCTACCCTACAAATCTGGACTTGCCAGCCCCCATAATCACCTGAGCCAAATATTATAATCAGTCTCTTCACATATATATCTTGTTGGTTCTAATATCTCTGGGGAGCCCTAACTGGTACACCCTCTAAAATGCTATAAGATTAGATGTCAAATAAATAAAGAAAAATATGTCAACAAGCGATAACATTAAATGTTTGTTTTACAAAATGAAAATAGCTCTATTTTTCTGTTTTATAAGAGTAATGCATGCTTATCAAAAGAAAAGATCACACTTATCAAAAGAAAAAGAACTCCAACAAAAATTGTAATGATGGTTGAAAAACATCCAGAGCCTTAATACCTCTCAATGTAATTCGCTGTCTTTTCACTTGGTTATGAAGAATACAAGTGCTAAGGTTCAGTATGCATATTGTATTACTTTTTTTCAAATCAGGACATGGAGCTGGAATCCTTTCCAATTGGCTGTCAATCAGTTGGGCATTACTGGATTTGAATGTGGTGCCTTCCATTGTGGTGGACTTGCTCCTGGATTGTATGATTTCCAGTTGCTCATTGCCTGAATGCAGGAGGAGGCAATGGGGGGCTTTGCACGGTCACCCCAGCCAGGCTGAACTGACCTGTAGGAGTCTGAAAGAGACAGGTGCTAAAGGAACACTGAGAGCAATTTTAAGAGTCTGAAAACACAATTCAGTTAAGTTGCATTGAGAGCTGATCAACAGAGGGTTCTGAAAATACATGGCTCCTTCTGGAGTGACTTATGTCATAATCACTGTGATCAAAGAGGAAATTTTGTCTAGATCCTCTGTACTTTCCTCAATGATAGTAAATGTTAAAGCTACTGGAGTGCACTTAAAATGATTGCACTAAAATTATATGGCCTCTTGCTGGCCATTCAAATCATATATATGACGCTTTTTAAGGCTAGATTGGAATCTGTTGAAATATCCAACTGTTAAATATAAGATTACACATTCCAAATATAAAATTAACATTTGCATTATTATTTCCACTTATTTCTGTCTTTCCTAAGCAGCCGCAATTCCTGATTTAGCAAATAGTGAGGTAATTATAATTGCAAATCTATGCTATCTTTGTATTTTGTCACTTGAGGAAATTTTCAGACTGTGTTTATAGACTTATGTGGGTTTGTGTATCAATGTTCAAAACATAAGGCCAACGGAAATGAAGCAAAAATGTTGCTAATTTATAGTTAACAATGTATTAACAATGTGTGGACTGTTTGAAATAATGCTATTAATAACTCAACTATCTGGATTGAAGGTCAAATACATAGTATAAAAGTTAGCATTTCAGATAAATGATATTCAATGTTTTATGCACCAAAACTTGGGTTAAAAAAACTTTTCTCCACCAATAAGGATTCTGAATATAGGTCTGACTTATGTCGTAATCATCGATTGTTCTTTGCTTCTGTCCTAATTTGTCCCATAATATTGTGCTTTTTGAAGCCTCTAGTCTTTCTTTTTATTATAATCTTTTTCATTATTATAAAAGCCATACATTTTCATTATAGAAAAATTTTCAAACTGTGATAAAATATAAAGAAGCAAGTAAAAATCCTTGATTTCATTATTCGGGAATAATAATTGTTAACTGTTTGGTGACCTTTTTGCCCAAAATATAGCTGCATAATTATAAAATGGGAATCAAATTTTACATAGTTTCATTTTCTTTTAACTAAACAATGTATCATGTATATTTGCCCATGTATTACAAAAATATGGCTTTTAATTTTCACAGAATGTTCCTTTATATGAATATCCCACAATTTACCTAATTAGCCTGCTACTTCAGACATTTAGGTTGTTTCCAGTCTTTAATATTATAAATTACTTTAATGAATACACATGTAAATAAATCTGCTTATTTCCTTGGTATAAATTCTTGTGAATTGAATTATTGGATCAAAGAGTATAAACATTTCAAGGGCTCATGTTACATCTTGTTTAATTGAATTCCAGAAAGATTGCACCAATTTACAGTCACCAGCAAGCCAGAAAAGTGCTCATTTCATAGCATCAGTCCTTACGATGTGCACGATATTTTTGAATGCTTGACAATCTGATTGGCAAATAAACAATATCTCTTCCTTTGAGCTTGTATTTTTTCTGTTTCCTAATAAGGTTGCATCTTGTTTATTGGCTATTTATGGGTTCTTTCTGGAGCTACCCATTTCAGCTTTGTATCTCCTTTTAAAAATTGTTTCTTTGCTCTCCATCTATCAGCATTTATTTCGTACAGTCCCATTGCTGAGTACACTATCCATTCCCACCGATCTACAGTTCGTTCTGAGCTAAGAAACTATGTAGCCAGAAGGCATAACTCCTCCACTTCTCTTTTCTCATTCTCTTGTACAGACTTCAATTTTTGGCTCTGTTACATTGTATCTTAATTGTCTGTCCCTTTTCCTTCTAAGACTCTGAGCAGCTGAGGGTAATGTCCCTATCTTTTTCCTGTGTTTGAATCCTCAGCAGCTAACACAGATAATAAATATATGTTGAGCTAAATTGTTAGAATTTTGACTAAAATAAGGATGGTTTTAAATGGGATGCCAAATAATCCACAGGATTTAATCAATAAATGTTGTACTATCCATTTAAAACTTTTAGAACCAGTAATTTTTTTTCTTCCATATTTCTCAGCTATATTTCTGGGAGAATTGAGACTATGAGCAATATCATCTAGATAGGCAGATTGTTGCCACAGCAATAATAAGCAGAATAACAATTATAATCATAATAAAGGGATAAAGACATATGAAGACAAGATCAGCATAAGACTTGCCGGCACCTAACTTGCATTTCATATTGTTTCCATTGAAGTCATCGGCTATACTTGTAATAAATATAGCACAGATTTGTGCAATTTGAAGATTGTGAAAAAAATTCCCACTCACAATTCAAATATGAAAACAGTCAGTCTAACTCTACTTGAGAAGTATTTTGGAAAAAACCCTTGAAAGTTTCCATGGAACCTTGAAAAATGAAACATAATTAGAAAAGTTATGAGTGAGAACTTTTTAAAAAATGCATTGGCTGCAAGAAACTTTTTCCAAATATCTTTTATATGCATTGCTATAGGCTCTAATTTATTTTACATGGATATTAAAATGAGCCATTTTTAACCTCATCCCCTTCCTTGCTTTACCATCCTTTCTCTCCCATCACAGACCATCAAAACATCACACATCCTCAGGAGCTAGTCTCCACCCTGCTTTCTGAATTATGAGTGTCTTTTTCCCCTATCCTAACCCAAAGCACTCTTTCCCCTCCTCTCTCACCTCATGACACACTGTTTTTAGCACTTTGGTAACTTAGTAATTCTGCAAAGTGTTAGAATTATTTGTGAGCACATTTTAATTTTTCTCCTGTCAATTGTAAACCTCTAGGAGACAGAGGTGAACACGGGAGTCATATGTAGCCACACAAATATTATTTGTGAGAAGTGTATAATAGTGAACATTTGAGGGGATACAATTTAACTATATGAAGATAAAATAATTTCTAGGAAGGTCACCAACCAGGCATCTCTGCAGTTTCAATGGCTCACCCTCTCTCAAATTGTGATGACACTACTTATTCCATTATTAAGGTTTTGCCCAAATCTGTCTCACGCACCCCGTGTGGGTGCCACACGACCTTGGTGCCCCTGTTTGGAGGCAAAAAACGCATCAACCTCCAAGCTCCTTTCGTCCTATTTCTTAACACCTCCGATTACTTGGGTTTTAAGTATTATATTGCTGACGATGCTTTGGGGCTCTTCTGAGTGAAATGCAATCGCCTTCCAGCCCAGCATGCCACGCGGGAGGCGAGGGGGGATGTCAGAGTGTGGATATTTCCTAAAAGCAAACCGATCGGACACCTGCTGAATTAAATATGAGCCAATGCCGGACGGTCCCCAGATCAGAGCACAAACGGGGCTGCAGCCTGTGGGCGCTAAGGGTGCAGGAGACGCGATGGGACTTGGAGGAAGGACTCAGAGCGAGAAAGGCCGTGGAGGGGGCTTTGTTTTCCCTTCCGGCGGGTTCCCGAGCAGTGGTTCCCTAACTGGAAGGGGAAGGGAGCGGCTCACGTTACACCAGCTCCCACCCCGGAGCTGCTAAATTGCAGCTGTGAAAGGAAGTGACATGGGGTGGGGAGAGACGTCAGCCGAGGACCACTTTTTTCCTCTCTCTCCGAAGGGTCCTCCCCATGGGTGGAGTCTGCGTTTTCCTTCCAGTGCTGGCGACCTGCAGCGCCCGTGAGCTGGTGGCAATCTCTGCGCCCCAGTGTGAGCTGGTGGCAATCTCTGCGCCCCAGTGTGAGCTGGTGGCAATCTCTGCGCCCCAGTCTGCGCCCCTTCAGCTTCCGATCTCTGAGCCCCTGTGCCGAGGCTGCCAGACACGAGGTAGGTGCCCTGCCTGCTTCCTCCAGGCGCCTTCGCCTCCGGGTGTGGCTGGTACGCGGCTGCCTCTCGCTAGCCCTGCGCTTCTCCCCGGGCGCGATGGCTCCTTGCAGCCCCTGGAAGGAGGAAGAGGGGAAGGCGGCTCCGGGTGAGGGCGGCGGTTCCTTTGGGCTCGGGGGGGGGGGGCAGCCTTGCTTTCCCGCTGCGCTTCACTGACCCCCGCTCCCCTGGGGCCAAAGCCTTTTCTCTGCAAGAGCTGAGGCTGAGGACAATGTTCCTGTGACACAGTGGGGTCTTTTGTATCATGCAACATGCTCTTCCGTCTCCGGTGTTTCTATGGCAACCACAAAAATACTACGCAAAATGCAGCCCGGTGTGCATTGATTTATTTGCATTTCGTTGGCAGTTGGGTGCTTTCTGCGCTGGTGCTTGCTTGGGGTTGCAAACAGCCAGGCAGGGCTCTGCGGCCGCCCCCTCCTCACTTTCATTTTGGTTTTTCCCTGTCACAGGAGGGCTGGGGGAGGGGGGTTGTCAAGGCGACAGGCATTTGTAATCACCTTTTTATTTACTTAGTTTTCTTCCTATACATTTCTCCATCATATCCAGGAATTAAAATAGGAATGCTTTGATGTTTATCTAAGTTTTCAGTTTCTGGTTGTTTTAGACAACTGAGATGCTTCTCAAGATGTGATGTTAAGGTTGTGATGAAACTAAGAGGGAAAGAGCCCTTCTTTACAGGAGGTGAGATCCTTGAAATAAAGTTTCCCAGGTTGTTTGAGAATTAACATTGATCAGTAGCTTATTGCCTGCCCAGGTTGGCCTAAAAGTCCAATTACTTAGAAGATGGGTCTTTGCTCTCATCTGAACTTATTTAGCACAAGATCTAAGTTCAACAGGCATGAGTGAGTAACGAGTGGTAACTACTCAGCACAATTCACAACTTTTCATTTTGTGCCTTGTCCTTTAAATCCATTACTGGATATCCTTGCTGGCCATTCCTATTAAGGTGAGGGTTGAGAGACCTTCTCTTGTTCAAAAAGTGAAGGGATTAACCCATCTGTGCTTGTTGGGCAGAACCCTCAAATGAACTTCAGCTGGAAAACAATAGCCTGAGAGAAGGGAGATAGAAGTGTGTGTGTGTGTGTGTGTGTGTGAGGAGGTGAGGAGGCAGGCAGGGAGAGTGGGAGCAAACTAACAGTCTTGAATTAAAACTACTGAATCTTCTCAATATAAACTATGGAGAGAAAAAAATCATTTTTTGAAAAAACATGAAAAATTGAGAGAAAATTGTTCTCCACTTAGTAATAAGTGAAGTTAAATATAATTAGAATCAAATAACATGTCTGTTATAAAGAGATAGTCTAAATGGGTCTATTAACAGGTACCTGTTTAACTGAAGCTTTTATTCAGTACATCCAAGGAAATATTTGATAATGGATACCATTCTTCTGATGAGCACCCAAAATTACCAAATTAACCTTTATAAAATAGGTCAGTAGTAATCTCGTCTTCGATTCTTAAAATTGCCTATAATTTTAGATAAAGATTTGTGAAGGTCACTTAGTCCTAATAATACCTTCCCACTGTTGAAGCCAGAAGAATTACTTACAAACCTTGGAGTAATCCTGAAGTGTGGAAATGGGAAAAAGAGGTGATTTTAATGAGGTCCTGATTGCGAAGATCCTTATCTAAATGTGTTATTGTCTATGTTTTACACAACTTATTACAGAGCAAGAGGTCTTAAGTATTTCACACATGAAAATTACTTGAAAAGGGTGACTGAATACTGTAGAACAAAGCTTACTAGAGCCAAATGGCATTAAAGACAAGAGAATTACTTAAAGGGTATAAAGCATAGAAAAGTGTCATTAAAAAGGATATGGCACTCATTTTGAAAAGTACATGTCCGTGTATACATGGGGAAATAATTGGATTGTAGGTGTTCTGTGTTTGCAGAGAGTTCTGGAATTCAGCTATGCTAACTTACTTTTTGTCCTCATCTGAAAATGACCCTCAAGCATGTAGCTTTGCTACATGATCTTCCAAAGAAAATCGACACTGTGTAGGTCAAAGTTTATGATGTGGGTGTCTTTGAGTAGAATTTCCAGACCTAGGAATTTCGCAACAAAAAGCCAAATGAGATGGAGTACAAAGGAAAAGTAAAAGACTGGTTTGGGAGTACAGTCAAAAAATACTTTCCTATGTTCAGACCCAGAGTAGAGGTTAAGAAAATAATTAGTGGCCTTGACCAGGAGAAGGTAAACAGAGCTATAGAAGCAAAGTGAATCCAGGGTTCCGTGAAAAAAGCCCAAGTAAAGGTGATGCCAAAGAAGTAACTTTAAAAATTTTGAGTCCATCACCATTTTATTGAGTTTCTCTGTCTGCAAGGCCCTGAACTCAGTGCTGTGAAGTCAGAAAAGAAAGTAGAAGTTGTAGCTTGTGCTCTCCAGTTTAAAATCCACTGAACAGAGGTGGGAAGATACGCAGAAGAGTACGTAGCTACCTGCAGCTGGAGAGAATGAGACTAGAGCAAGCAGCTGGGAGATGAGAACGTGGGATGGGACTAGTCTGAAGAAAGGCTTTATATGATGGTGTCGAAACTTTAACGGAGAGAAGATATGTAATTCAAGGGGAAGAAGGGGCTACATCTTAAGAGACGTTCAAAGTTCTTGTTGCAACCAGAGAGAGGCCAGTCTTTAGTGGAGAAATAGGGCAAGAATATTCTGTGCTGGTGGAAAGAAAAATAAGAAATAAAGGTTCAGGGACAGAATTTTCTGTTGTTGATTTTATCAGAACGAGAATGACTGTTAGAAGATAGTGTGAGTAGGAGGCAGATTGCTTCCTGGTCCAATTATGTTGGAGTTGAAGCTGAAGAACCGAAGACCAGACTGTAAACAAGTAAGAAATTTGGAGAGGGGAACCCTAAACTTATCCATGACACCACCATAGCACCACTACTGCTTTAAATTGTGGAATGTTCAGATGAGGATTTGGCAAACTCCTTATATCCGTGTGGCCTGCTCTCTTCTGGAAAGGAGGCCTAATCTGAAGGTGCATTCAGATTTCTGAATGGTTTCCGACATCTAAATGTTTGGAGAAACACATATGATAACAGCTGGCTTAATAATCATCTACCATTGCCCAGAGCTAAGACAACTTGAATCCAGGCATCTTTGTCTAAGACAGAGTCCACTGGGAAAGCAAGCTTTGGAACTCTGAAATTTGGCTTCATATATGGACTAGGGAAGGTCTATAATTACAGCCAAGGCCTTGGGGAAAAGGAAGCTGAAAGACCCGAACTCATTCTCTGAACAAATCTTTTTTTGTGTACCTATTATTTGCCAGGTGACAGAGACACAACTGTGAGCAAAACCAAATGCAGTTTAAATAGCTACAGGTCCACGTATCTGAAGGGTTTTTAAGGGAGACATGCTGGCTGGCTGATCTCCATTTTTTTCTAATGGCTAAATAAGAGGAGGTATCTTAAAATCGGAACAGTTTTTGAACATTATTATGGAATAATCTGTCTACTCTGTCTTCCTCTATTTTCCAAGATGCTCTTTTGCTTCATAAAGATTTCCTGTTTTGTTTTGTCTTCATCTTGTTTTTCCAATCTGGTTTGCTCTACTCCTTCCATTGACACAAATACCTACGTTTCAGTTACCATTCATTCGTGCACTCATTCATTCATTCATACATGCATTTACTCATTCACACATCTAGTTATCCTCTATTTATTCAGCAAACATTGTTTGAATATGCATTATTGTGAATATATCAATAAATAGGAAGTTATTTTTTTTATTTTTTCTCTAAAGAAACTCAGAAAAGACAGAAGTGGATACCGTCCCTTAAACCTGGGGGAATTAAGTTTTATAAAGGCATTTGCTGTCTCACACTGATGATGCCAAATACGTCTTTCATTGAACAACTTTATGCATAGATGTTGCTCAGCTGACTGTTGTCCATTTATTCTTTGCTTGTATCTCACATACTGGTTGAGTATATGACTAGTGTCAATAAACATTTGTTGATTAACTAAATGAGGAAGAGTGGGATTCTCTCCCTGGACACACAAAGGAATAGTCATGGAGGGCTTGCACATTCTTTTTCTGAAAAACAAGCTGAGTGAGATCATCTCAAAGGTTACCTCTGATAGCAAGCTACCTGCAGACTTCTGTGGGACTATAGCTGTCTCTGGCATGGACTCAAAATATAGCATTTTATAAAAATAAAAATTTCCTCCTCCCTCAAAATCATATGCCCATTTGTTTACTGGATAACTGTTATTATTCAGCACTAGATTTCCCATAACACATTGCATGTCTATGTCTCATATTACCCACAGCTTCAACTCTTCAAGGCTTTCGGAAGGTCTTATATCGAAGTGGAAATTCATCCGAAAAGTGAATGGTGAATCTAAATACCCAACGGAAAGGATGTCAGCACCTTGTTGCATCCATTTCTCTTTATATTTCCTGACGTCATGAAGCTCCGTTTAGTAGAATTTCT
>PVKY010014023.1:0-10737 GCA_004027775.1 Bradypus variegatus | reverse complement strand
TGGACAAGGCAAGACCAGATATGCCCATGAGAAACAAGCCAAAAGGCCTACTTCCTCCACACAGATAATACAGTGTATATCAAAGAAGAGGAGTATGTTAAAATCCTAGTAACCAGTCAGCAGAAACTGATAAGCACTCACCCAATCGAAGCCCAGAACACACTCAGCAGGACCCTTCCCCCCAATACCTAACGTGGGTTTTTCCTTTAAAAAATGCTGCTCTCAGAAAGAGGGCCGGAGCCATTTTTTCCTTTCTTTCTTTTCTGCTGGCTCCCACCTGCTTTCTTCTGCTTTCTTCCTCGAATAAACCTTAAACTCTCTAAACCATGACTTGCTGTGTTGTGTAGATTCTTGAACGGCTCTGGACCTAACAAGAAGTATTCATTGTTGCTATTTTAGATATTGGGGATATGGTGGGGAACAAGTCAGGCACAAACATGCCCTCAGAGTTTACGGTACATAGGAGTGTCCCGGCCCGCGGGACGATCAACGAGAGCTCTAAGTCCTGTGAGGGAAAGAATGGTATGGGACAAGGAGACACGAGAAACGACAGCAAGACAGGATTCTGATCAAGCTGCAAAATTTTATTGAGGGGGCAGAGCATATATGCTTTAGGGGAAGAGGGGGTGGCTAGTAAGGTCGGGTGACTGTCGGGTGACTATAGGTGGCAGCTTAGGATTGGTGGCTGCTGTTGCTGGGGTGGAGGGCGGATGTGAGGTTAGTAAAGTAAGACCACCTAAGGTTAGTAAAGTAAGACTTCCGTGACTTCCGTGCCCTAGGAGGAGGCTAACTTCCTTAAAGAAGGCTGGGGAAAACTAAGCTATTGTTGCATCAGCCCTGGCAGCCATGTTGCACAAAGGACTTCATACATGCTACCTTAATCGTCCTCAACATAGGAGATCCTGCCAAATCAAGAGAAAATCACAACTGTGCGGTCAAGGCCATGGGGGAGAGGGGTTGTGGTCTGTGGGGGTACAGGGCACAGAGGATGGGTGGTGGAGGAGGGGGGTACTTGACCCAGACCAGTGAGCATCAGGGGACATGGTCTAGAAAAAGAGGCACTGAAGCTGGGACCTGAGTGACCAGCAAGCCTAGAAAGAGTCATTATCCAGGTGGAAGGTGGAAGGTGGAGGGGAGGCTGGGGGCCCGAGAGGGAGAGGGAGTGGAAGAGCAGGTCTCAGGAAATGGGCAACTGCACATGCAGAGGCTTGGAGATGAGAGAGAACACAGTGGGTTCCACACGGAGTAGCTGAAGCATGGAGGTGCCAGATGGGGTGGGAGGGAGGGGAGGAACCACCATAGGAGGAGTTCAGACTCCAACAGACATTCAAGGTCCTTGTACGAACCGCCCTTCCCTTTTGCAGCCGCATTTTTGCCAGCTCGCCTTGCAGTCCCTCCCGCAGCCCTTACTCCAGCTATTCCGAGGAAGTCCCAGTGACTTCCTTGTGCCTGCAGGCCTTATAAGGCTCGGGCCATCCTTCTTTTCATGAATATTTATTGGGAGCCTGCCCTGTGTCAAGCACTATGCTGGGACACTGGAGATTGTTAAAACCTGTCCCCACCCTGGAAGAGCTCCCGGGCTAAAGAGGAAGGGAGAACCAGAAGAAATAATTTACAATGCAACGAGGGAAAGGCTGCTGTGCAAGGGGCTCTGAGCACAGAGAAGGCAGGGCTTGCCTGGGTTGGGGGAGGGTGCCGGGAAGGTGACTCCTGAAGTCCGAGGCACTAGGACGGAGGTTAAGGCAAGAAGAAATCAGAGAGCACCTGGGGAGAGGTTCAGAACCTGACTCTGAGAGCGACCCAGGGTCTCTGAGATCCTGATGAAGGCTTGAACCCCCTATCTAGGTAAATACGCACACTCAGACTTACGCATCTTTTTGCAGGCCGTTTTGGAGTGTCCTTGGTCCCTTTGGCCTTGCCTGGGGGTGTGTGTGTGTGCAAGAATGCCCTCCCCCTCCCCCTCCGTTTCCGGCCCTCACAGGCCTGCAAAAATCCTCTTCAACTCTGGACTTTGTACCCATCACCGGAAATTCACTTGCTTATCTGGGCCTCCAGACTGAGCAGCTGCCCGTTGTGGGGGCTGCCCCTTCCAGGGGTCGGCTGGACTTCTCTCTGAATCCCAGTTGCAGCAACACATCCAGCACGGGGGGGAGGGGGCCCACCATCCATAAGGTTCTCACAGTAGCTTGGGAAGATGCAGAATTAGATCCGCCCGGTTGGAGGCGCTGCCCCCCGCCCTCACCTGCAGCTTCCGTCCCGCCTGCTGCCACACCAGGTGAGTCGAGCGGCAGCTTCGGCCCGCCCACCTGTCTAGGTTGTGCCCGCCCCAGCCGGAAGCTTCCTCTACGGACCGTGCACAGTGTCTGCAGGTGGGGAACAGGGTGGGGGGGAAGTTGGGGGGCTGGGGAAGGGCACACAGGCTCTACACAGATCCCGGGGGGCCTCCTGGGAACAGGAAATAAGTTAAAATCAGGGTGGGGTGTGTATATCTGAGATCAGAGGGTGTTTGTGTTTGTGGAGGAGAGGGTGACCGGAGGGGGTGGGGTGACAGACTGTGTGTGGGGGGTGGGGGCGGGCAGGTCAGTGTGTGCTGTGAATTCAGAGGCCATTTGCGGGGTGTCGTTGTGCCTTTGGAGGGTTAGCGAGTGTGTGTGAGTCCTTGGGAAGAATTCACAGGAACCGAGAAAGGAGGAAAGGGATGGAGATAAAATCATAGACATCAAATTTAATTTAATTCATTTCCGTGAAACAAAGTCTTATTTTTTAAGGACCCAGTACCTAGGGCACAGCTTATGGGAAGCACTCAGTAAATAAATGAATAAGTGAATGATTTAGCTTTCCTTTGTAACACATTCTCCTTCCCTTCGCCCCCCCCCCCAATATATTCACTCACTCGCTTGCCCCATTGCTCATCTCACAAACACACAAGCGGCCGAGTACCAAGCTCTCTGCCAGGCCAGGGCCTGGGCCCAGATTCACCAGCTCAGTCCTCGGCCTTAGGGAGCTGCCCATCCAGTCAGTGGCCAATTCTGACAGTAGCTGACTGGGCAGGGCGGTGAAGGGATCACCCGGGGGTCTGGTTGGACCTCACAGGCAGGTGTGGTCTGCTTTGGCCCCGAGGGAGGAGGACTCAAAAACCTGAGGAGGGAATGGAGGGAATGCAAGAGGGTGGGTGGTTCTGGAGGGGAGGGGTAAGTGTGTGTGTGTGTGTGTGTGTGTGTGTGTGTGTCTGTGTGTGTGGAGCACAGGGGAAGGAAGGGGAGAAAAAGAGTTTTGGCCTGAGGGCCACATGATGGATTGTGCTGAAGAATCCCTGCCAAGTCCTGAAGGGCAAGGGAGCTTTTAAAGGATTTTTAAGAGTGGTAGGTTAGATTTGGGCTTTAGGCCCATCACTCTGGGAAGATGACAAGAGGTGGAGAGAGACCAGTTAGGAGATTATTTCAAGAGTCAAGGTAAAAGATGATGGTGGCTTGCATTAGGGCAATGGCAGTGGGGTGGAGAGTGGGGCATTCATTCCAGTGATATTCAGAAGAAGAACTGATGGGGCTTAATGGTAGGTTGGAGGTGAGAAGTGAGGAGCCATTAGGGTATTAAAGAATGTGGCAAAGTACTTCCCTAACCTAGATGTTTCTCTCCTAGAGACTCCCCTAGCCTAGATACTCCTTCTCCAGGTACTCCTCGGATTCAGGTGCTCCACCTGCAGATATTCCTCAGCCCTAGCTGTTCCTCCTCCAGGTACTTCCCTAACCTAGATCCTCTTCTAGATACTCACCAGATTCAGATACTTCTTGGATGTATGTGCTCCTCCAGATACTCTTAATTCAGGTGTTCTTCCTCTTGGTGTTCTCCAACCCTAGGTGACTCTTACCCAGATTGAGGTAGTCCTCATCTGGATACTTCCTGGCTAGAGCCTCCCTCTGGGGGCAGAGTGTGGGACCCCTGGGGCAGAGGTGAATGGACAAGGGATTTGACTGAAGGGCTAAGGATAGAGATGGGGTAACAGAGGCTCCTGACTGGAGCAGAGGGAACAGGGCCATCCTGGCTGGCTCTGGGGCCCCTGCCCTGGGTGTGGACTTGCATCCTCCTCCAGCAGTGGTTTCCACTCTGGCTGGTTAGTCCAAGCAATTGGTATTCCCAGCTTCTGGGAGCCAGGACCTGCCTCTACCCCCATCATCCATCCTTGGCCTACCAAGCAGTGGAGCAGGCTAGGATCTGGGCTCTGGCACCAGAGAGCTGGGTTCAAATCCTGTGACTTTGGTTGTTTTCACCTCTCTGAGCCTCATCTATAAAATAAGGCTAATGTTTATGCCCACATCACAGGGTTTTATGGGCATTTTTCTTGGGGCCTGAATCATAATTAGTGATCAGTAAGTTCCAGCTTTTATTTTTCTTAGCAACTACCAGAGCAAGACCCTGTACTGTTCCCTTACAAAGAAGCCATTTCTGTGTGCTTGGCTTGTTCCTCTTCTGTGGAGACCTGGTTATGCCCCAGTCTGAGCAGGGCCCTAATGTCTCTGTGACTGTGACCTGGCGTGTGTGCCCTGCAGCCATCCTGACATCCACACATATGTGTATTTTCCAGGACTCTGCCCTGGGGCTGCCTGGCATTGGGGTTCTCCTTGGAGCTGGGGCTCTTTCTGGCAGAAGCCAAGGCTCACCTGTGTCTTCAGCCCCCTCCATGAGTGAGGCAAACCAAAGTGAGTGACAGTGGGAGGTCGTTGAGGAGGAGGGTGGGCTCCCCATAGATTCTAGGGTTGAGGGAAAGACCCTGACCCCACTCTCGGTTTCCCCAGGGAGCCCCAACTGGGACCCCATCCATAATACTGTCCCTTTCTCTGCAGCCGCCGCGGGGCCCTCGGAGCTCCCCACAGCATCCACCATGTCCCCTGAAGTGGGCACTGGGGCCCGGGCGTGGCCTGTGCTGGTAGGGGTTGTGCTGGGGGCTGTGGTCCTCTCTCTCCTCATCGCGCTTGCTGCCAAATGCCACCTCTGCCGTCAGTACCGTGCCAGCTACCAGCATCGCCCGCTGCCTGGGGCCGGGAAGAGGGACCACCCCGAGGTGGGTGAAGATGAGGATGATGATGGCTTCATTGAGGACAATTACATTCAGCCTGGGGCTGGGGGGTTGGGGACTGTGGGTAGCAGGGACAACTTCTCCCTCTGAGTGCTGACCTTTGGACTCCCACTCCATGCCTGACAGCTCAAGGGGAGTGGGGACTACATGGGAGCCATGAGCCTCAGGGACAGAGGTGGCGGGGCTTAAGGGTAGAGCAGGGAAGGACACTCTTCCTCAACCAACCCATCCTCCACACTGGCCATCAAAGTGACAGTGACCTTCTTTTGCTCAATAACCCTCAATGGCTCCCTGCTGTTCTCAGGATAAAGCCCAACAAGGGCCTGAGTATGAAAATAAGGTCTTATATACTCAGGTCTCTGTTGGCCCCTTGGTTGTCTTTCTTTCCTTTCCCTACTTTACCACCCACTTAACTGAATGTTTGTTATTCTGCCACCCATCTATTTTTTCATGCAACTTTGTTCATACTGTTCCTCTGTTTAGATTGCCCTTCCCTTTTTCTCCTGACAAATCCTCTATGACAGTGATGAAAAACCCTGGCCAACAGGCCCAGGTGGCCTGCTTACCTGTCAGCATTTCATATGTGCCCAGATGGGAACATTTTAGCAGTTAAAAACCAGTGCCAAGTTTCCTACTGAAAATTTTTTTCCAATCCAATAAAGTTGGGCCATCCAAATTGTTATGATATATTTTTCACAGGAATTTATAAATTATTTCCCTTTTGACTAAAAATTTTTAAAAGTCACTCATTTTAATTTTTCCTGAACTGGAACTTGTGCATAAAAATGTTCCTTATCACTCAGAGCTGGAAGACACCTCTCAGACATCCCTTCCCCCTGTAGGCCTTTTGCAAGCCCCTCCCTTTAATGACCCCTGTGAATTTCTCTATCATTGCCCTCACCACGTTTTATTTTAATTTTTATTACACTTACTATGCCTGTCCCCACCACTGGACTGTGAGCTCTCTGAGGCCATGGGCTATATCTTATTGTGTATCTTCAGATTCTCACATGCGATGGATGCTAAATAAATATTTGTTGAATGTGTCGGCATACTGTCGGTTGAGGAGTGAGTGAATGAAAGACAAAGAAGGGGTGTTGTTTCGGTTTGCTAAAGCTGCTGGACTGCAATATACCAGAAATAGGTTGGCTTTTAACAGTGGGGATTTATTGAGTTACAAGTTACAATTCTAAAGCCGTGAAAATGTCCAAATTAAAGCATCAGCAAGAGGATACCTCTGAAGAAAGGCTGCTGGCATCCAGGGTTCCTCTGTCACAGCAAGGCACATGGCCAGCATCTGCTGGTCCTTCCTTTCTGGGTTTCGTTGCTTTCAGCTTCTGATTCCAGTGGCTTTTTCTCTTAGCATCCCTGGGTTTTCTCTTAGCATCTCTGGGGCATTTCTCTTTGAACTCTCTCCAAACGTCTCTGCCTTTTATCCTCTCATAAAGGACTCCAGCAAAGAATAAGACCCACCTTGAATGGGCTGGGTCATATCAATTGAAACAACCTAATCAACAGGTCCCACCTACAATAGGTCTGCCCCCACAGGGATTGATTAAAAGAACATGGCATTTTCTAGGGTATATAACAGCTTCAAACCAGCACAGGTGTCAAATGTGGAAGACTTGATCAACAATCTTCATGAAGAAGAAGAGAAGGATAGAGCAGTAGTTGCTAGTGGGGAGACCAGGGAAAGGAAGGCAATAGACAGGAGTTTTGGGGGAAGAGTCCTAGCTGTTGTGGGGAATCAAAGGAAGAGCTGATTTGGGAGGCAGGAAGCAGGTGTTCTAGAGGTCAAGCATGGTCATTCTAGTGCTCTGTCATTTATGTGCATTAATGAGACCTTCCATTCCTAGGTCTCTCAAACTCTGTGTTCTAAGTTCCAACTGTTCAGTTGAGAGAATCAGATTGGCCTAGTCTGGGTCAAGTATCCACCACTGGTCCAAACAATTATAAGTGGGGGCAGGGTTCTATAGCACAGACATGGATTTGGGGAGCCCACCTATTAGTTTCAAGTCATTCCCAGAGAAAGGGAAGACCATGTGAGTCAGGCGGCCACCCTCACACGTGTCCATCCAGAGGTAGTGCTAGCCTTGGAGCAAAGAGCCAGCAGGGAAGGCAAGTGAGGGGATGAGTGGCATAAGGTCCCTGAGAAAAAGGTGGTAGGTTAAGGAGAGCTGTAGCATAGGGTGTGAGGCATGGCCGTGACAAGTGTTGAGGCTGAAGAATGGGCCAGATTAGTCAGAGCCTTGGATGCACTTCATCCTGAGAGTAATTGAGGGTCATGTGGGGATTTCTTGGGAAGGGACTGATGTGTTCATGATAGAAAAATCATTCTGGCTGCTGTGCAGAGATGGATTAGAAGGGAAAAGACTGAAGGCTGGGAGTCCAGTGTCCAATGAGGATGAGGGTACAGAGTCCAGGAAAGAGTTGATAAGACCTGACTAAGGTGTGGCGGAAGAAGCAGAGAAATTCCAGGCAGAGTCAATAGGCCTTGCTGACTGCTTGGATATGGGGGAGTAGGAAGGAGTCAATGAAGCCCCCTGGTTTCTGGCTTGAACGGCTGGGTGAATTGAGGCTGAGCAGGTTTCAGGAGAATGAGGATTCAATGTTGGATGTGGGACTTCCAGGGGGAGATGCCTAGAGACAGGTGGACTCACAGGGAAGAAGTATGGCTTGCAGATGTGGGTTTGGGAATGGGCAGCAATAGGGTTACTGAGACCCTGGGGGAGGGTAAGATCACTGGGGAGAGACAGAGAGAGGATGCACAGCTGTATTGATTGTAGGGACACACTGGCATCTAAGGGATTGTCAGCAGAGAAGGATCTGCTAGAGGAGATGAGGGAGAACCAACCAGAGAGGAGGGAAGCTCAGCTCATGCAGTCCCACCCCCAACAAAGTTCCCTGAGTCCAGGGATCCCTGTGGTCCTGGCAGCTCTGGCTGAGACCCTGGAGTAGGAACCCGAGCAGCCCCTATGGGGCTGGGGGCACATTCTGGCCTCTGAGGGAAGAGCTGCTGTGAATGCAGTTGGGCCTGTCCCCTCCCCTCATGGTCCCCCAGTTCCTACCATGGAAGGGCCTGCCTGCCTTTGGTTCTGTGCTGGAGAGTATCCCTGTTTTCACATATTCTTTGGGAACTGAGCCAGAACCTCTAAGGAATCCAGGAGAAGGTAAGGGCCCCAACCCAGACTAGCAGCCACTTTCTCTGAGCCTAGCATCACAAAGGTCTGCAAGGTGGGGTGTCAAGCCTGGCTGAGCAGGGCTCTGGAGCCATGAGAACTTGGACCCTGTCCTCAGAGGATTCACTACTCAAGTCTTCAGAGGAATCTGTTCCTGCTGTGTCCAGCTTGCTTGGCTGCAGGCCCAAGAAGGGAGCATAAGCAGGTCCACAGCCCAAAGGACCAGGAATGCCAGAACTGCTCGGTGGCCTGGGGCTCACCTGGGCCTTCTCTGTTTTGTTATCTACTGGCTTCAGGTCTGGGCCCCATTCCTGCACCCAGTCCTCCCCTCCTCAGCAGCTGACACCCCTGACTTTCCCCTGGAACCCCAACCCAGACCTGACTGTGGAGGACAACCCAGCTTCCTGGCTGCCTTGTCACACCCCCTGTCTTTGTGTGGAGGCCAAAGACGGGGTTGCGCACAAACCAGAGACGTGAAGTTGAAGGATCTCCGGCATCCTGGTAGAGTAGCTAAGTGAGTAGAGAGCACAAACTGTGGATCCAGGTTGCCTGGATTCAAATCAGCTCAACTACTTATGTGCTGTGTGTGAGGGCTAAGATACTTAACCCCTCAGTGCTCAACTTCTCAGACAAATGGGGATAATAATAGTACTTACTTGTTGGATGATGATGTGGATGGATCTGTGTACCCCGGTTTTGGTCTGCATTCTGGTGGGACCAATGGTAAATAAAATCTCTGAAAGATGTTACTTCATTTAAGGCATGCCCCCACTGAATCAGTTTGGGCTTTAGTCTGGAGTACTGGAGTCCTTTATAGGCAGCGTGAAAGTTAGACAGATGCCACAGGGAGCAACCAGAAGCAGGAAGTCAACAGAACCTGAAGAAGAAAGGAGAAGACATCATCATATGTGTTGCTATGTGACGGAAAAGCCAAGGACCAAGGATCACGGGCAGCCGGCCCCAGAATGCCACAGTCCTCTGGGAGAAAACATTGCCTTGATGACACCTCGATTTTGGATGCCTCCCAGCCTCAAACCTGTAAGTCAATAAATTCCTATTGTTTAAACCAATCCATTGTTTGGTATTTGTTTTAGCAGCTAGGAAACTCTCACACTTCTATTAAATGAATTAAATATACAAAGCAGAACATGGTGGGTGCTCTGTACATGTCAGCTGTGACCCTATGAGTAACCCCCCTGTGCCTGCCCCCCAAACATGTAGCTACTCTTAAACCTGGGTGAGGAGCTTGCCAAATTTCCTCTCTCATTCACTTCCTTGCTGGGAATTTGAACCTCTTTCTTTCCTAGAACCACGTAAGAGGATCTGGTCAGGATAGCAAATGTCTTGAATTAGAATCTATGATGCTGTGGAATATAATAACACAAGAACAACAACAACAAAATCCGATAACAATAGCCCTGATACTCTAGCACTTCCTTACAACAGTCTTGCTGCACAAGCACCCCTGTTATGTCCAGACTGAGAAGTTGGGACTCAAACAAGTTAAGTGAAACTTGCTTCACCCAGTAGTAGTGCTATCTCACCCCCTGTCCCCCCAAATAAAATAATACTCAGAGAGAGAACTTCATGATTGTTGAACTCACTCTACCCTGCCTGGGCTGGCACCTCCACTCCCACCCCACATGTGGGAGTGGATCAGGGCTGAGAAGTTTCAGGGTTCAAGCTCCAAGTTTGGTAGAACAGGTTGTGAGGACAGAACTGGTCTGTCCCAACCCTAGCCAGGCCTGGCCCTTGGCATCTGGGGCCCTCCAGGTCCTAGGGCTTGACTTCCAAGGCCATGCCGAGAGGAGGTCTCACAAGCCCTGGAGAAGAGTCAAGAAGGCAGCACCTATCCTTGTGCAGGAAGCTGAGCATGAGGGGGCAAATGCAGGTCCCGTGGAGGCCTGGAGGAAGCTCCCCTAGTAAGATCCAAATGTCCCCGGAAGACATAAGGTCTCATGTGGGATGTTCCTGGACTGGACTAGATTTGGCAGCTTCTAGGGAACTTATTCTTCCCGAGTAGCCAGGTAACATGGCTGAGAACCTAGAGATTGACTGTTAAGCCCTGGTAGCACACGTGGCAAGTTTCTCTCCACAGCTGACCGTCTACTCCCTGGGAGCTCCTAGGCCCAAACCACTCTACCCTGTCCCTCCATCAGCCCACTCTTCTCTTTTCTCTCCACCCAGTGCATTTAGATTTGGGGGTTCATTATGTCAGCCATTCTCTTGCCAATGTCTTCGACATCCCATATCCTTGGTATCCCGTTGGGCCACCCTCCTGGTGAAACGCCAACCTGAGACCATCCCTCCCTGTACCTGCAACCTGGCCTCCTTGTACTGTGGAGGAAATCACACCACCTTCCAGCCTGGTGCCTCTGGTAATGCCTCTTCTCCAGCCTCAGGCGGGCTCTCCAAGTTTCTGGTAATTTTGCTGTTTTCTTGGTCAGATCCCTTTCCCAGTCTCCATAGCAGCTCTTTTTTTTT
>PVKY010014022.1:0-10759 GCA_004027775.1 Bradypus variegatus | reverse complement strand
GTTCATTTGTTAATCCACCTTCATTCACTCCACAAGCGTTCGAGTGCAGGCAGTTTTTAAAAAGGAAAAGAAAACATAAATTAGATGTGGCAGATAATGATGGATGTTGTGAAAAAAAAGGGATGATGGGATGGAGAGTGATGGGGAGGAAGTGTGTGCAGAAGTTCTTCTAGGTGGAGTGACCAGGGCAAAAGCCTCTTGGAGAACATGTCATTTAAGTGAAGGCCTGAATGACCAGAAGGAGCCTGCCTGGGGAAAGAGGCACAGGTGGAAGTGCAGGGACGAGGGGGGAATGGACGGAAGTCCCATGAGGAGAGTGCTTGCAGGGCAGAAGGATGGGAGATGGAGGCACAGAGGAGCCAAGGATCATCTCTTCAACGTTAATAGCCAAACAGCACAATTTAAAACACTGTTGACAAGTGATGCTCATTTCTCACTTATTTTTTGAAAAAATTCATTATTCTGTGTTTGGAGGAAATTTCACATAGAGTTTAAAGATTCATTCACACTTGAAAAATATTGAAACCTCAGATGACTTCCTCAGAGTAATCATCTGAGAACTGTTACTTTGTCTCAGTCTCTTCTTTGCTTGTTAATTAAGGATAGCATAATTGATCCACTTTCATTCACACATGGAAAGTGGCTGCTGAACAAAGATTACTGTTATTAGAACAAATTGTTAAATGCTACCATTTCATTTTGATAATTACACAAGATACAGCAATGTGCAAAGATAGCACAGAATCTACAATCCACTAGAAAATTTTTTTTCTTCTACTTGTTTTCCATCTAAAATTAATTTGGATCTGGAAGCACAAAACATAGTGAAACTGCATTTGTGAAGGCAACCCAGGGAAGGTAGTAGAGGAATTCTAGGGGCCAAGGATGGAAGTGGCAGGTGTCTTTGCATCCAGATAAAAAAGATGTGACATCCCCACTGCTTAATATCTTAACAGAGCTGGGGAAAGGAGAAGTTAAAGAAAATGTGTGGAATATATTACTGCTTTTGGAAATAATGCAGAATTTATTCACTCACCCACTGAGCAAATATTCATTAACCCTGCACTACATACCAGGCACTGAACTAGGTCTGGGAATCTAGTGGTGAGCTAAATAGACATGGTTCTCATAGGAAGTGTCCCCTGCCCCCCAGCTTTCTTCCCGTATCTTCTTCCCATACAAAATATGTTTATCTTGTATGTAGAGGGGGGGACCCTGAGATAGTGGTTTTGTTGAGACCAGTATGAAGTTATAACTTGTGGGTAGGGGTTGGAGTCTTTCCCCAAAAGAAGTTGACATTTTCAATATCAATTATCCAAGGGAGGAGTTGAATCTTAGATCAGGGAAAGGGGTTTTGGAAGGAGCCCTTTGGTAGGAAAGAGAGGGAACTCTTTTCTTCCCTCGATCCCCTATGAGCGGGAGGGTGTGAGGGTGCCAACCTATGGGCGAACCTGTGGCCTCTGGGAGGCCCATTAAAGAGCTCCCTTGCATACAAGTCCCTCTCCCTGGACCATTAATGCCGTCTTGTTGATGGAGCAGCCTGGTCTCAGCTGGGATATGATGAACTGGAGAAAGAGTCTGTGTCTGGACCCAGACCAGGGCTGTCAAAAGGAAAGCAACACTCTCTCTCTATGGTCAGTGTGCTGGTTTGAATCTATTATATACCCTGTAAGAGGCCATGTTCTTTTAGTCCAATCTTGTGGGGGCACACCTGTTGTGGGTGGGACCTTTAGATTAAATTGTTTCCATAGAGATTGGACCCACCCAGTTGTGGGTGGAACTTTTTGATTGGATTATTTCCATGAGGATGTGACCCCACCCATTCAAGGTGGGTCTTAGTTGGTTTACTGAAGTTCTTAAGAGAGATTCAGAACTCTGAGACAGAAGCCCAGAGACATTTTTGAGAAAGTCACTTTGAAACCAGAACCCAGGAGAAGAAGGACCAGCAGACATCGCCATGTGCCTTCCCATGTGACAGAGCAACCCCATCAGCCTTTCCTCACCTCATGATGCCTTGATTTAGACATTTTCATGGCCTTAGAACTGTAAATTTGCAATCTAATAAATCCCCATTGTTAAAAGCCAGTCCATTTCTGGTATATTGCATTTTGGCAGCTTTAGCAAACCAGAACAGTCAGCATGAGGGTGAGGTCCCCAGGAGCAGGTCAGTGTCCAGGCTTGGGGGAGTCCAGCTGTCCCCCACCTGGGAAATCGCCTACAGGTTGTGATTACCATATACTTGAAAGAGCCAACTGGTTTCCTTACCCAGTATATCACCTGGTTATTTCAGATCTGGTCTTGGTTTTATTAATTCAGTATTTAGCTAAGGTCATATTTAAAGACTACAGAAAATGTACCAGCTGAACAACAAACAGGGAGCCTAAGGCCACCTATCATTATTGCAAGACTGGCAAAAATCACATGCAGGTGGTGCGTGATAGATGAACACTTTCAAGAGGCTAAAGTGAGTTGCCTTCAAATGCCAATCATTATGAAAGGAGCAGGGGGATGACAGGTGAGAACAAGCTCAATGGAACCATCACTTTAAATTAAAACTTTTAACTTGACTGAGTGTGACACCTCATAACCGCCCAGAAATTTTTATTATGGCCCAAATCAGAGCATTAGGAGGCTGCACAGCTGGGTGTGGAAGCATGCTCTCTGGCTTTCAAGCCTGGTGCCTGCATGGCACTTGAGAGCGGGGGCCGGATAGCACTGTCTCCTTCCCTCGTGGTTTGTACATCTGCGTGTAAGTGCCCTGTTACTAGAGGTGTTCCCAGGCAAAGGTCATGTTCTCCTTTAAGATGATAAGGCTTCTAAGTTAAAGCTTATTCAGTCATGTGGTCTCCTTATTGAGCTGTTATGTAACTTTTTATTTACCAAATGTTCAGTCATTGTTTGTACTGACGGCTATCTCTTTCAAATTCTCAGAGCCAGCTGTTTCTTCCCCCAGTGTAAACTGGATGTCAGGCATATGGTGTTAAAGAAAGTTCAGAAATTACAATGCATACAATATGACTAAAGCTCTTGCTTCCTTCCCAGAATGAAAAAAGAATCCAGCTAAATGTATATATGTTAGAGTTAAGGACTGCAAAGGTTTTTTTCACTAAGTGAAAACTCTTTTTAACCAAGTGTTAAGAGGCAGCACAGTCTGATGGATAGGGTAATGAAAGAGGAAATTAAGATTCTAACCCAATAGTGGAATAGAGAAAGTCATTCATGGTAGATATTCTTCAGTCCTCTCCCCTTTATATGATCCAGTTGGGGTAAAAAATTAAAGAGGTTTACACAAAGCTTAATTCTGTTTAATTAAAGATTCTCTAAGATCAAGATGCCTGTAATATTAGCACAACTGGACTTAAACATTCCCTGCTTTGACTATCAAAAACAGAAAAAAGAAGCAGGAGCAAGTGTGCCCACAAAAGCTATTGCACAGGAGGTACCCCTATCCCCCAACCCACTGCACCCCACTCGGTGAGTAGAGAATCTTAGCCTCGTGACATGAAGACACGTATTTGTTAAAATATTACAAAATGGGGTTTCCTTCTCCTCTTTGATAAGGGATCAGAAAAAAGGGGTGTGTCCCCCTCCAGGAGCAACCCTTCTTGAAAGACTAGCTTTTACTAATACCTTTCTGAATCTTACAAAACTTCCAGAATGAAAAGAGCACAGGGTTGGTTGCATTCAACTTAAATGCTTTTATTGACAATGTCTTTGAACAATAAGCAAACAATGCTTAAATTTTTCATTCAAATTCACTTTCCACATGTCAAAAGACCTCAAGGTAGAAAAAAATAAAATAAAAATATAAATATCTGAGAATCCATCTTAATAAATAAATTAAAAACACAATAAAACGTTTTCATGGAAAACTGTTAATGTCAGAACATTCAGACCACCTCAACAATGCATGATCAGTAACATTACAATGAACATTGATGTTGGCGAAGAACTACAGTACATGGATATAGCTATTTATTTCTATCTACTAGAAAATAAAGTCATATCTTTCCTTAGTTTAATATTGGTCATTTCTAATCAGAACACACTATTGCCAGGAACACAGTAGTTATCGTTAAAATCAGCTGCACTAGATACAATTTGAAAATATCCAGCACCAGGTTAATTCCAATAATGAACCCAACAGATTAGTTAATGCTATGAGAAGACTAAGGAGAAAGAGAAAAGAGACACAGACCCAGGCCTGGCTCAACATGCTACTAACTACCAGCTCTCAGATGTGTCACTGGGAACAATACATACTCCATGCGTTTTGCTACATCTCTGGAAGAGGTAAGGACTTGAGTCCACGCGTGGGATGCTTTCAAGTCCTCGAGGCCCACAGCCTGGTGTGATTCACGCACAGATAAAGTCCTCCCTAGGTCTACAGGAACCCTCGAGGGAAGACGTGTTTCTGCTCTCTGTAATGCACCAACTCAGGGAGTGGCACTTGTAGGTGCCTCCTGCCTCCCCTTCCCTGCCTGCTCACAGGGCCAGCAGCGTGGGGGAGCTGAGCGAGTCAGAGGAGGGCTCGTTGCTGCTGCTGCCCTTGCGGTGGGCAGCCGCACAGCTGGGGAAGGAGTCAGCCTCGGGGTAGGTGAAGACGAAGGAAGACGTGTAAGTAGTGCAGCTAGGAGTGCAGGTGACCACAGGGGTGCACAGGGGCTCCAGCTCTGTGGCCATGGGCCCCATCCCCAGGGAGCCGCTGTGCAGGGGCTCCCAGTCTGCTGCATAGAAGGAACCAGACAGGTCCATGTCTGGCACAGAGCGGGCGGTGGTTTCAGAGCCGCTGGGCCTGGACGATGCTGGGAACAGGAAGTCATCAAATGGCTCAGCCTTCAGCTCCATGCTGCTGATGCCCTTGACAGGCTCCACTGAGGGCTTGGCTTCAGGGTCATTGAGGAGGGGCAAGGTGAATGCCTCCTCTGACTCCGGGGTGGTAGCCTCTGGCAGGCTCCCAGGAAGCTCAAGGGAAGCCACTGACATCTCTTCTGGGAAGCCCAGGTCATCAGGGATCTTGCAGGCGGGTCGGTGAGCGGCCAAGATGAACTCAAGTTTTTCCTTCTCCTTCAGGAGGTTGGCAATCTCAGTCTGCAAAGCAGACTTCTCATCTTCTAGTTGGTCTGTCTCCTGTATACAGAGGAATAAAAGGAAAGCATAAGCCACAGCCTTAATCAAGCACTCTGCTCCCTCACGCCCCATCTCCAACTTTCCTCTTAAGTCTTAAAAAGTAGTGATCCACAGTCCACCTACCGCTTGCAGGGTATCAGTCAACTCCCTCCTCCGGTTCCGACATTTGGCTGCAGCCATCTTATTCCTTTCCCTTCGGATTCTCCTTTTCTCTTCTTCTTCTGGGGACAACTAGAATAATAATTTTTTAAAAAAAGATCAACATTCAGTAACAGTGTCTGACAGCACCTCCATTCCCCCACCCCAGTGAAACCCACTCTTGAAGCTTCCCAGCTTCCTGGCAACTCTTCTGTGAAGCCATTTCTAACCTGCAGTTGCAGGCTGGGTGTGACTTGCATTTAAAATAAGCCCTTCAGCATGGGAACAAAGAAAAGCCAGGTCTAAATGCGTGAGACAGGAAACTATAAGGGAAGAAATTATTAGTGTACATCTTGGGATGGGACTCTCAGGATCTGAATTGAGATGGAAAGGGCTTGGAGCCAGGGCTTCTGGTTTGGGATGTCAGTCCATTGGGTCAGTGGCTTCAACCCCTCAGCTGTGTTCCCCCATTGCCATCCGCCTGCCCCCTCCCTTACCAAAAGTGCTGAAGAGAGCCTCACCTGTTCCACTTTGCCCCTCCTGCCAATGCTCTGGGCTCTGCCTGCTGTAGTGGTCTTCACCATGCCAGGCCTGGAGTAAGCTGCTGCTGAGGAGGCGGGGACCCCGTATGGGTGGGGGGCTCTGGTCTGCGATGGGGCCACCGAGGAGACCAGGGTGGGCTGCACCAGCCACTGCAGGTCCGGGCTGGTGGAGATGGCAGTCACTGTGGGGATGAAATTGGCACTGGAGACAGCCAGATCCGTGCAGAAATCCTAAAACGAAATAGAAGGGGGGAAAGCAGACGTGAGCAAGCTGTTCCCGAGTAAAATTCCCAGCGCCACGTCCTGTCCTCTTATACGCCCCTCATCCTGGGTGAAAGGGATCCCCTTTTCCTCCCAAGAATTCCGCAGCGCAGTGACTTTCTCCTCCATCCTGCTGCTGCGTTCCCGTTATCCTTCGGCATCACTAGCTTGCAAGGGGTTTATAAATATCCCTGACGTCTACTCTGACGCAGACGCCGCTCTGGAGTCTCCTGAATGAACTCGCTTTTTATCAATGAAACTGCCTTACACACCCGCCTCCTGCACCCTCTTCCCCCACCCCTTCTCCCTGCTCCAGGCTACTGGGGGTGGGGGGGGATTGCCGCTTTTTGCCGCCTCCCCGGAGGAGCCAGGCTTTAGTTGGCAAGTGTGTTTGGGGCATGTTTGCCCCAGCACATGTCAGAGACCCAGCCGTAGAGAGCGTGCCGGGGGCTACTAGGAATGATCCCGCCGCGGGAAGAGGGAACCAATTCTTAGTGTAGCAAACGTGCATGCGCTCCGAACGCCCGAACTCCCGGCTAGGGCTGCTCCGACCGTGGCAGCCTTTCTCCCCAGCGTCTCCTCCCCAGTGACCCCAAGCCCGGTGCCCGAGGCGGCATGAAGCCGGTCTTACCTGCGCATTGATCGGGGAGCCCATGCTGGAGAAGGAGTCGGCCGGAGAATGGTAGTAGGGGAGGTTGTCCCCGGCCGGGGAGGCGCTGCTGCAGCGGGAGGATGATGCCTCATAGTCGGCGTTGAAGCCGGAAAACATCATGGTCGCAGTTAGTGAAAGCCGGCCGAGGGGCCAAGGGGCGAGACAGGTGGGAGCTGCGGGACAGAGCTGGGTAGAAGCGCGGTCACTGCTCGCTCGCTGCGCCGCGGTCGCTGACTCTGTCTTAGCTTCTCCGCTGCTCGCTGCAGACGCGGTTGGAGTACAAGGGACCGCAGCCACTGCTTTTATAATAGCATTTTATGAATGAGCCCACGCGTCATGGGAGAAACCACCGAGGCGCTGAAGGGGTGACGCTACCGTCTTGGCCCTCCTGCCGCCGCCTCGCCGCCTCTGCCGCGCTCTAACCCCTGCCTTCCGTCTTCATTTATTCTCTTATCCTGTGTGCGTTTAGCTTTTTGGGTTTTCGTGGTCTTACGAGCCCCCAAAATAATGTGTTTGGGGGATGGCTCCCCCCATGACCGCAGGGAACGGCCGTGGAAACCTGCTGACGCAGATGTCCTAATATGGACATCCTGTGAAAAGGGGGTAGGGATTGACGGGAACTGCTCGCAGGCTGCAGCCAACACCGAGGGTGCAGGCGGGGGGGAGGCGGGGGCCGTGGCCAGGGGAGGGGAGGCGGGAAAGGAGTAGAACGCGAGCGAACTTTCTCATCTTGTTCAATGCAGACCCTTGTTCCCAAGATGGGGGTGGGGGCACCTAGTTACCAGTCTTACAGAAACCAGGGACACTTCTGCGACTCAGGTGTAGGAGAAACAGGTATACAGGCCCAGAAGGAATGCGCCCACCCCCATTCCCAATTCTAACCCCAATCCTGCGCAAAATGTGGAAGCAGACCTTCCCCCCCGCCCCGGACTCGAGTCATACTAGGATTGTTACCGCGTTTGGAAGCAGAAAGTAGGGGGATCCAAAATAAGAGAATACGATAACCTACTTTATCTACAATGCTTGGTATTTTAATTTTCTTTATTAGTTTATTTTTAAAGACGAGGGCGCATATTTTTCTCGGCCATATGTGGGAATATTGTTACCGTCAAATCTTTAAGACATCAGCCGATAGACATTGTGCAAAACCTCCGTGCTAGGATGTCGGGGAGGACGGAGGGGGGTCTTCGCCTCTTTCTGAGCTGCTGGCGGGGACTGTGTTGTAATGGGCAGTGCCGTCAGCTTAGGGTAACTTGGTGGGGCGCGCAAGTCTGAGCCGGGGAGGTGGGGGACTGGTTCAGTTCCGCCAGGAAGCTGCGCTTACTTGGAGCCCGCGGCGGGTGATTTTCCAGCCGGGACTTGGAGAGGGAGGGGGAAGGATCCGGGCGCGCGGAGGGCCGTGCCCAGCAAGGACCTCGGCCGCTGGAGCCCCAGGCGCAGCTCTGCAGCCTGGAAAACGGGATTTCGAGGTGGCAAGGTACTTCAGAGCGCGCCGTGCCCCCAGAAACCCATAGCCACCTGCCCCACTGCAAAGGACAGCCGGGGTCACACCTCCCCGGGGCCAGCTCGCTGGTCACCTCTGGGGTGCAAAGCCACGGATTCCCGCAGAGCCCCCGCCCTCCCTCCCCCAGTTCCCGGGCCCGGGCAGCACGTGGATCAGTTCGGGGCGCTCCGGGAGCAGGGCGGCCGACCTGCCTCCAGCCGCCGCTCCCGGGAGCCAAGCGATCCTGCTATAGATAGTAACAGGGAAGCGGCTGTTTACAGCAACACAGCGCCGCCAGGGCCGTCTCCAGGCGACGCCGTGCGGCCGGGCGCGCCGTCCGCCGGGCGAGGCCGCTCTCCCTCCCCGCTCCCGTGGGGCCGTGGCCTCCTGGGCCCGGCTGCGGCCGCTCCCGCCGCCTGACATCATCCGCAGGGTCCGGGGGCTGAGAGCGGCTCGCGCTGGGCTGTGCGCTAACGTCCATTCTTAGAGATTCGAACCCTGCGGGAGCAGGGAGGGCAGGAAGGCGGGGATTCGTGGAATTGGGCCACTTGCTATTTTTGCATTCCCTCTCACAGGCAGAGGTGAAAACAGAATTTCATCACTGTATGTCACTGGTTTATGTCTGTGGGAATCTAGGCTTTTTTTTTTCTCACTTAAAAAAATAGGAGAGAATAGGAAAAACATAATACATAAACACAGACTCCTTGGAGCTGCTCTGAATCCTAAACCAATTATGTGGCTTTCTTTATTCTAATTCTATCTTCTATCAACCTACTTCACTGTCCTTGAAGTGAAAGACATTTATTTAAAAAAAAATGTTAGGAAGGCAAATCCATCTCTCTGCTTATTATTAACTTTGGATAAACTAGGTCAAGCTTTGAATTCCTGGGTCTGGCCTTGCCTTTGATTCCCAACTTGATCTCAGGACCACCTAAGAGAAAACCTAGAATGATTTTATTTACTTCCCCGTCAGAGTTCCAAGCAGCTCAGATCTACAGATGTGTCAATATTTTATATCCAGGATTTATCTCGTGTATCATTTATCTTGCCTTTGCCAATACAAAAGGAAAAGTTTCTTTGGGTAAGCCCATTTCTTCCAGATAGTTTAACTCTTTCCTTCCTGGCACCATTATCACCAGAGGGTTTGAGATTTAATAAATCTGTCCTCTGAAAAGGACAAAACCCTGCATTCATTCATTCTTTTGTTTATGTAACAAAGAGGAATTGAGAGCTTCCTGTTGCTTGGCACTGTGTTGAAGTCCAGTGCTTACTGTAATAAAGAATAGACCTGTTCCTACCCTCATAGAGATTCCACGAGGGGAAGACTGGCAAATCAATGGAAAATTGCAGGGCAGCAGTAAATAGTCTGGCAGGTAAGCCTAGGTGCTACAGAACACGGAAGAGGGCTTGGGGACAGGTTCCAGAGAAAGTGACTCCAATACAGAGATGGAGCCTGGATCGTCTGTCCTCTGGGAAATGACATTACAAAGATTGCGAAGGAGCAGAGCATCATCTTAGGGAAGCAAGCACTCAGCCAGAAGCAGAAGTATCAAATGATACAATCTTAGACTCCCTCTCCTACCCCTCTAACATCTGTACCTGTGATTACATTCTAGCATACTCCACATCTCATTGTACTCATGATATCCAATTCAGGGCTGCAAAATCACATTTTAAAAAATGGAGCTCACCTGAAGATGATTATATAATAATGTAGATTGCAAGGTGTGATAGTGTGATTGTGAAAACCTTGTGGATCGCACCCCCTTTATCTAGTGTATGGATGGATGAGTAGAAAGATGGGGATAAAAACTAAATGACAAGTGGGATGGGATGGGGGATTGTTTGGGTGTTCTTTTTTCATTTTTATTTTTTTATTCTTGTTCTAATTCTTTCTGATGTAGGGAAAATGTTTGGAAATAGATTGTGGTGATGAACGCATAACTAGATGATCATACTGTGAACGGTTGACTGTATACCATGGATGATTGTACGTTATGTGATTGTGTTTGAATAAAACTGAATTTAAAAAAAAAAAAAAGAAATTGCCAGTTTGATGGATGAAAAATATTTCTCATGCTTTTTTGCATATCTTGATTACTGGTGAAGCTGAACAGTTTTTTTCATATATTTATGTTGCCCTGACATATTTTGGGGAAAATGTTGCTTACAAATTTGTGCAACTGTTTGGCTTCCCTATGCATCTCCTAGAGTTTTATTTTTCTTTTTTATGAAATTTCTAAAGCTCTTTGGAGACAGAGTTGAAATAACGAATGTTGTGATAAAAATTTGCATTTATGGTGTGACTTTATAAAGCTCATTAATCTTTATAGCACCACAAGGAAGAATGAGGGAGGAATTTTTATATGGTACATACAAATGTGCATTACTATAATTTATAAAAATATTTAGTGGGTCTAAAGAAAGGATTACATAAACAATTTTCCTTCTTCCAAAGCCTGAATTTACATTTTTAACATCTTTTTCCTACATGTATATTTTTACTTCTCTCTATTCATTCAACCAGTATAGAAAGACCCTTAGAATCAGTCT
>PVKY010014021.1:0-10759 GCA_004027775.1 Bradypus variegatus | reverse complement strand
TACCATGCCCTGTGATTCAAGTCAAAGGAAAACTGCAACAACCCAATCCAGGCAGGACGACCAATGGCCAAGAAACTTCAGGAATGAAGGTTTGGGTCACCCCACCAGGCAAAGAACCATGGCCAGCTGAAGTGGTTGCTGAGGGTAAGGGAACATGGAATGGGTAGTGGAAGAAGGTGGTGAAAAATATGAACTACGGCCACAGGACCAGTTACAGAAACGAGGACTAAGATGGCATGAATATTTCCTCCTTGTTTTGTCATGATTATGTTTGTATTTGTCTGTAAAGCAAATATATTTTCTTCTCTCTTATCCCCTTATCATATGACACAAGCTGCAGTTTTCATTTTGCAGTATTTAAGCCAAAAGAAATCAATTTTAAGAGTTAATGTCACCCAAGGACTTGTACCCTATTCTGGAGAGATTTTAGTGCATTTCTGGTTGTATGCAGGACAAATGAGTATTGTTAGGTGAAATATATGTCTGTTTTTGTTCTCTACTTAGAGATAAAGTATGGTTTAAGGTAATATGTATAGCTGCCAGGTTTATAAGGGGTGGACTCTGATGGTAGTTCCATGTGTCAACTTGACCAGGTGATGGTGTCCAGGCATCTGGTCAAGCAGGTACTGGCCTAAACATCACCGCAAGGACACTGGCTGCAGCTGTGACTGATTACATCAACATAGGGCGTGTCTTCCACAATGAGAGAATCTAATCAGCTGGATTTAATCCAATCAGTTGAAGACTTTTAAGCAAGAAACTTATAGGACCTTCACTTCTTCTTTAGCTAGCCAGCGAAGCATTTCCTGAGGAGTTCACCAGAGTTGCCAGTTCGCTGCCTGAGTTGTTCATTGAACACCTTCCTTGGAGTTGCCAATTTGCTTCCTGCCCTACGGAATTTGAACTTGTGCATACCCACAGTTGTTTGAGATACTTTATAAAATTTTTCATTTACAGATATCTCTTATTGATTCTGTCTCCCTAGAGAACCCTAATACATTTACTAAAGGAACAAATAAGGTAAAAGGAACAGTTTTACAAAGTAATGATAAATGGATACATTACTAAGCTTGGGAATTCCAGCTCCTCCAGTTGCAGCAGGATGTGAGATAAAGAGTTCCCCTCCAGTCTAAGTTACAGCATATTTATAGAGTCTTTGATTGAAACTGTAGTCAATTTGAAAGAGATTGCATTCAATTAAGCCATACTTTATTTTTATGCTTGACAAGCTGTTGAATTTAAGTTCAATCAAAAGCAAAGGAGGGTATTCACAGCATCCGAGATTCAAACTTAATCTTGAATGCCTGCAAAACTCTACTGAGAATATTTCTACTAATTGAGCCATGATTTTTGTAAGAGTGATATAACACAACTTTTACTTATATAAAAACCAAAAATTAGAAGAGGAATTATTATTACTCATCACTAACTTATTAGTTAGACTTTCTATTTTATTCTATAATTAGTCCAGTCATTACATCATATTAGGTCTCTCACTTCTTCATTTCTTACTTGGACCTGTTTAGCTTTTCCTTAAGTACAATCTTCTAATATAGGACTCAAAGGATATGAATCATCTGTTCCAGTTATTATACTGTGCCAGTTTGAATGTATTATGTCCCCCCAAATGCCATTATCTTTGATGTAATCTTGTGTGGGCAGACCTATCAGTGTTAATTACATTGCAATTCCTTGAGTGTTTCCATGGAGATGCACCCCACCCAACTGTGCGTGATGACCCTGATTGGATAATTCCCATGGAGGTGTTGGCCCACACATTCAGGGTAGGTCTGAATTAAATTACTGGAGCACTATATAAGATCAGACAGAAGGAGCAAGCAAGACGGACACTTTGAAGAGTGCACAGAAGCTGAGAGAGTAGCTGCAGATGAAAGACAGTTTGAAGACGGCCGTTGAAAGCAGACTCTTGCTCCAGAGAAGCTAAGAGAGGACAAACACCCCAAGAGCAACTAAGAGTGACCGTTTTGAGGAACTGCAGCCTAGAGAGGAACATCCTGGGAGAAAGACATTTTGAAACCAGAACTTTGGAGCAGATGCCAGCCACAAGCCTTTCCAGCTAACAAGAGATTTTCTGGATACCACTGGCCATCCTCCAGTGAAGGTACCCTTTGTTGATGGACACTTTATGGCCTTAAGACTGTAACTGTGCAACCAAACACACCCCCCCCCTTTATAAAAGCCAATCCATTTCTGGTGTTTTGCATTCTGGCAGTATTAGCAAACTAGAACATATAGCAAGGCCTTCCCACTTTCTATCATTTGGAAACTGAACTTGAGTATTTTTGGAAAGGAGTTCTGTTAAGTAAGCTTCAATGTTTGAAGAAATAACTGGCTCCTCACTATAAGAACAGAAGGCATCAGGTGGTATATGACAGCAGCAAGGCTCCACAGCTGTCTAATCCCTACATAGAGGGAAGCAGTCAGCGTCTTCTTTTTAAGATTCACCAGGAGAGGTAATGCCCTGCAAAAATAAGGACAAGTCAAACAACCAAGGTAAAAGGCCAGAGGAGACACAGAATTTGGAGCAATTAATCAAAGAACTACATACCAATCTCCAAAACAACTTCAATGGGTGGCTAAAGACATAAAAGACACCAAGAAGACTTTAGAAGAACATAAACAAGAATGTGAAAGAGTAAGTTAAAAAATAGCATATCTTATGGAAATAAAAGTTATAGTAGATAAATTAAAATATACTAGAGACACACAACAGAAGATTTGAAGAGACAGAAGAAAGGTTAAGTGAACTAGAAGACAGACCAATTGAATGTGAACACACAAAAGAACAAATGGTGAAAAAAATAAAAAAATTTGAAATGGATCCTAGGGCAATGACAGACAACATGAAGTACACAAACATAAGAATCATTGGGTTCCAGAAGGAGAAGAGAAAAGGGCTAGGAAGAGTACTTGAGGACACAGTTGGGGAAAACTTCCTAACCCTTACAAATGACAGAAATACAGAAATCAAAGAAGCCCAACAGACACCAAAAAGAATAAATCCAAATAGACCCAGCTGGAGACATATACTAATCAGCTTGTCAAATGCTAAAGAGAAGGAAAAAGTCCTGAAAGCAGCCAGAGAAAAGCCATTCACCACATACAAAAGAAATCACATAAGACTAAGTACTGACTACTCAGCAGGCAACACGGAAGTGCAGACAGTGGTATGGCATATTCAAGATTCTGAAAGGGAAAAATTGCCAGGCAAAAATTCTTTATGCAGCAAAGCTCTCCTTCAAAATTGAGGGAAAGTTTAAATTTCCACAAACAAGTCCTGAGAAAATTTATTAAGAAGAGACCTACACTGCAAGAAATACCAAAGGGAGCTCTATTGACTGAGAAAAAAAGAAAGGAGAAAAAGGTCTGGAGAAAGGTACAAAAGTGAAGGGTATTAGTTAGGATAACTTAAAGGAAAAAAAGAGTGGCAAAAAATACATCTGACAACTAAAAACCAAAGGATAACACAGATGATTCAAGAACTGCTTTCAAAGTAATAACTCTGAATGTGAATGGATTATACTCTCCAATTAAAAGATACAGACTGGTAGAATGAATTAAAAAGTATGACTGAAGGTATGCTGTTTACAAGAGAGTCATCTTAGACCCAGTGACACAAAGAGATTGAAAATGAAAGGATGAAAAAAAAATATTCCATGCAAGCTGCAACCAAAAGAAAGTAGGGGTAGCTATATTAATATAAGACAAAATAGACTTTAAATGCAAAGATGTCATAAGAGACAAAGAAGGACACTATATGTTAGAGAATACATGAATAAAAGGGACAATACACCAAGAAGAAATAGCAATCATAAATATTTATGCACCCAATCAAGGAGTTCCAAAGTACATGAGCCAAACATTGGCTAAACTGAAGGGAGCAACAGACTTTTCTACAATAATAGCGGGAGGCTTCAATATACCACTCTCTTCTATAGAGAGAACAACTAGACAGAGGACCAATAAGGAAATGGAGAAACTAAACAATATGATAAATGTATTAGACTTAACAGACTTATATAGATCATTACATCCCAAAGTACCAGGATACACATTCTTCTCTACTGCCCATGGAACATTCTCCAGGACAGATCATATGCTGGGGCACAGAACAAATTTTAATAAATTTAAAAAGATTGAAATTATTCAAAGCACATTCTCTGACCATAACTGGAATGCAACTAGACATCAATAACCACCAAAGAACCAGAACTTTCATAATTATATGGAGGTTATACAACACACACCTAAACAACCAGTGGGTCAAAGAAGACATTGAAAGAGAAATCAGTAAATATCTAGAAACAAATGGAATGAGAACACAACATATCAAAACATACGGGATGCAGTGAAGATGGTGCTGAGGGGGAAATTTATAACTCTAAATACATATATTAAAAAGGAAGAAAGTGCTAAAATCAAAGACCTAACTGAACAACTGAAGAAGCTAGAGAATGATCAGCAAACCAACCCTAAAACAAGTAGAGGAAAAGACATAACAAAGATTAAAGCAGAAACAAAATTATCTGGAGAACAACAACAACAACAAAACAGTAGAGAAAATAAATAAAACAAAAAGCTAGTTCTTTGAGAATGTCAACAAGTTTCACAAACCCTTAGCTAGACTGACAAAGTAAAAAAGAGAGAAGACCCGAAAAACAACATCAGAAATGACAGTGGGGTCATTACTATGGATCCCAAATAAATTTCACAAATCATAAGAGGACATTATGAGCAACTGTATGCCAACAAACTAGACAACCCAGAGGAAGTGGACAATTTCCTGGAAACACATTTCCTGAACAACCTAGACTGACCTGAGAAGAAACAGAAAACCTCAAGAAACCAATCACAAATAAAGACATCCTATTTTGAGTCACCAAAAATCTTCATCAGGGCAAGATGGGGAGTTTTACCAAAAAGCACATACACCATTCCTGATCAAACCCTTCCAAAAAAGTGAAGAAATAAGAGCACTACCTAACTCATTTTATGAAGCAAGTATCACTCTAATACCAAAACCAGATAAAGATACTACAGGAAAGGAAAACTACAGGCCAATCTCCCTAACGAATACAGATGCAAAAATTTTCAACAAAATACTTGCAAGTCAAATCCAAAGGCATTGAAAGAATTACACACCGTGACCAAGTGGGGTTCATCCGAGGCTTGCAAGGGTAGTTCAACATAAGAAAATCAATCAATTTAATACAACACATTAACAAATTAAAACGGAAAAATCAAATGATCTTGATAGATGCTGAAAAAGCATTTGACAAAATTCAGCATCCCTTTTTGATAAAAACACTTCAAAAGATGGAAATTAAAGATTTCCTCAATACAATAAAGGGCATATATGAAAAACTCACTGCCAGCATAGTACTCAATGGTGGGAGACTGAAAACCTACCCCCTAATATCAGGAATGAGACAATGATGCCCACTGTCACCACTTTTCTTCAACATGGTGATAGAAGTTCTAGCAGAGCAATTGGGCAAGAAAAAGAAATAAAAGACATCCAAATTGGAAAGGAAGAAGTAAAACTGTCATTATTTGCAGATAATAACATCTTATATTTGGAAAATCCGGAGGAATTGATGACAAAGCTACTTGAGCTAATAAACAAATTCAGCAGAGTGGCAGGACACAAGATTAATGCACAAAAGTTAGTAATGTTCCTATGTACTAGTAATGACCTAAATGAAGAGGCAATCAAGAAAAATATATTCCATTCAGAAAGTAACTAAAAAAAATCAAGTACCTAGGAATAAACTTAACCAAAGATGTAAAAGACTTCCACATAGAAAATTACAAAATGCTACTAAAAGAAATCAAGGACCTAATTAGGTGGGAAGATATTCTGTGTTCATGGATTGGAAGGCTAAACATCATTAAGATGTCAATTCTAACCAAACTGATCTACAGAGTCAATGCAATTCCAATTAAAATTCCAACAACGTACTTTGCAGAATTGGAAAAGCTGGTTATCAAATTTATTTGGAAGGGAAAGGGCCCCCACATTGCCAAAAACATTCTAAAAAACAAGGAGGAATAGAGAGGATTTACACTTCCTGACTTTGAGGCCTACTATAAAGCCACAATGGTCAAAACAGCATGGTACTGGCACAAAGATAGACTGATTGATCAATGGAATTGAATCGAGAGTTTGGAAATAGACCCCCAGATCTATGTTTGACTGATTTTTGATAAGGCTCCCAAATCCACAGAACAGGGCAGAACAGTCTCTTCAACAACTGAGGCTGGGAGAACTAGACACCAACAACCAAAAGAATGAAAGAGGACCCCTACCTCACACCCTACACAAAAATTAATTCAAAGTGGATCAAAGACCTAAATATAAGAGAGAGTACCATAAGACTCCTAGAAGAAAATATAGGGAAACATCTTCAAGACCTTGTATTAGGAGGTAGCTTTTCAGGCCTTACAACCAAAAGCACAAGCAATGAAAGAAAAAAATAGATAAATGGGAACTCCTCAAAACCCAAAGCTTCTGAACCTCAAAGGAATTTGTCCAAAGATGAAGAGGCAGCCAACTCAATGGGAGAATATATTTGGAAACCATGTCTCTGATAAGAGACTGATATTTAGCATATATGAAGGAATCCCACAACTCAATGACAATAGTACTAACAGCCCAATTATAAAGTGGGCAAAAGGTATGAAAAAGCATTTTTCCCAAGAGGAAATATAAATGGCTAAAAAACATGTGAAAAAATGTTCACCTTCACTAGCTATTAGGGAATTGCAAATCAAAACCACAATGAGATATCATCTCACATCTATAAGAATGGCTGCCATTAAACAAACAGGAAACTACAAATGCTGGGGAGGATGTGGAGAAATTGGAACTCTTATTCATTGCTGGTGGGAATGTATAATGGTACATCTGCTGTAGAAGACAGTTTGGTAGTTCCTCAGAAAACTAGATATTGAGTTACACAACAACACAGAAATTCCACTTCTCAGTATACACCCAGAAGATCTGAAAGCAGTGACACGAACAGACATTTATACACCAATATTTACAGCAGCATTGTTCACAATTGCCAAGAGATGGAAACAATCCAAGTGATCCTTCAATGGGCTAGTGGATAAACAAAATATGATATATACACACGATGGAATATTATGCAGCAGTAAGAAGAAATGAGGTCCTGAAACATATGACAACATGGATGAAACTTGAAGACAATACTGTGGGAAATAACTCAGACACAAAAGGAGAGAAATTATACGTTACCAGTAACGTGAACTCCCTGAACAATGTAAAATCATTGTAAATATTATATCGTAGAATGTAAACTCTACATTATAATATATATGTGTGTGTGTATATATATATATATAATATAGAATGTGAACTGCTTGAACAGTGTAAAATCTTATAATGTAGAATATAGGGGACCTAGCGATAGACAGAAGCTAGTGAAGGAGGAATGATAACCTAATATGTACAGACACGTTAATGAGGGTGAACTTAATGGTATGGGAATGGCAGGGGTGATTATTGCTCATTAATGGGATTATAAGTATCTGTGCCACACTGAAGGCAAACATGATCGAAAGTGGTTGTTTAAAGGCATGTATCCCACAGATTAGCACTACAAATATAAATAAGTGCTTGCATGATCTACTTCTAAGAGTCAAGAACAGAGTGGCATTTGGGAAAAACTACCTACTGCCTACTAGGGACTATATTTAATAGGCATACCTTACCAGTACCACACAAATACTAGAGATAAATAATTAGTGGCTGATAAGAACTTTGGATGTTTTGGGTTATGATAATTGTTTAAAACTGACAGTGATGATGATTGTACAACTAAGTGAAGATAATGTGAGATACTGATTGTCTTGGACAGAATGTATGCCATGTGACCTTAGGAGCCCCCTACTTAATAAATCAAGCCCCCGATCTTGAGGCTTACTCTTGTGAAACTTATGGCTGTAAAGGGCAGGCTAAGCCCACCTATAGTTATGCCTAGGAGTCACCTCCAGGGAACCTCTTTTGTTGCTCAAATGTGGACTTTCTCTCTCTAAGCCCAACTCTGCAAATAAATTCATCACCTTCCCCTTGACGTGGGACATGGATTCCAGGAATGAACCTGGCCCTGGCATCGAGGTGTTGACAATGTCTTCTTGACCAAAAAGGGGAAAAGAAAGGTAACAAAATAAGGTTTCAGTGGCTAAGAGATTTCAGATAGTGGAGAGGCTGTCCTGGAGGCTACTCCTACGCAAGCTTCACCTAGATATGCCAAACGACCACAGTATGCCAAGCCCTAACCAACAGTGGTCCCAAAAACCCCAAAGAATACCTGATCCCTATCTGAGACTCTATAAAGCTTTCACTCACTAAGTTTATTTTTCAGAAACTTATATCCTCCAGAGGGTTCCTATGCCAGATAAGTCCCAAAACCCAGAGGTAACAACGTTTTCGACATCGACCAGATGTGTCCCCTTCTGCATAATGTCAACACCCCTTTTCAACATGAATAAGTTAGTGTGGCCACTCACTAGACGTCCCTGAAGATTGAGAAAGTGATTAAATGAGAGGAAGGGGAAGCAACAGACAAGATAGGATTTAAGAGAGGATTACGAATACTGAATCTTTATATACATTTTTAAATTAACTAATTAATTAATTATTTTTAGTTGCTAGGATATTAGCAACTAAACTGCAACCCATAACATTCTTTGAAATTTGCTAACTACTTGTTAAATTGTACTTTGAAAGGTATCACTTTTCTGTATATATATTTCACAATGATAAATGTAAAGGAAAAAAAGCAAATTGTACTTCAGTAAACCCAAGTTAAAAAAAAATCACCAGCTTCCCCTCAGCAAATGCTGAGACCAACTGCTCAACAAATGAAATCATCTGGCAGAAAACCCAAAATACAAATTCTGTTATCTGATACGAAAAATGCCTCCGGGATAACGAAAGCCGCCTTTGTATCCATTCTTGGCCTTCCCTATTCCACTCTCGCCCCTCCACCAGGATCCCAGCAAGTGCCAAGGAATCACGGACCTTCTCCCTGTGAGGGAGGGGAGGGAGTGTGGGTCTCTCCTCTGGGTGCACCCTCTACCTGGGAGGCACCTTCAGCCCAGAACAAACAGCAGAACCAGGATGGGGCCCAGGACGGAGGCTTCGGGGTGTCTCCAGGGGAAGATCTGGTCTGGGATTTGGGGAGCCTTTGGCCCATGCCAGCCCCCAGGCACGAGAGCAGGCCAGGGGTCCGGGCAGAAGAGCCCACGGGCACCGTCAAGGATGGAGGCTCGTGGCTCAGGCCTCTGGAGACATATCGGAAAGGGTGACACCGAAAGCCCAAGGCCTTTTCGACGTTCCTGCTTCAGAGATCTTCTGGCTGCCAACAGGGCCATGACATCAGCATGATTAAAAGGGACTCTCCAGACGTCAAGCTCAAGCAGTGAAACACTGAGTGGCCTTCCACCTAAACGCCATTCAACGTGTGGGCGAGATAACAGGTAAAGGCCAGAAAAAGAAATTGCTCGTATAACCAGAATTATCTGAAAAACGGTTCTGTCCATAAATGACAATGTATCCAGTAGGAAATGCCTCCAGCCCGAGGAGCACCAAGACCCAGACCTGAGCCGGCTGCTTGCAGATGGGTGTGCAATGCAGTGATGGCACCTCAGCCTTGTTTTACGGAAACATTTTAAGAGACAGACACATTACACTTGTTTATCAATAATGAAATCTGCAAAATCTTACAAAAGTTAAAGAGCAATAAAACACTTCCTTTGCTCACTGATAATGTAAGCAAAAGGGCTCTGGAAAAATGGTTAAACACAGAGTTACTGTGTGATGCAACAATTCCCCTCACAGGTATAAACCCAAGAGAAAAGAGAACATGTGTCCACGCAAAAACTTATATACAAATATTCCCAGCAACATCATCAACAAAAGCCAAAAAGTGGAAACAACTCAGATGTCCACCAATGGATGGATAAACAAAATATGGTCTCTCCACGCAATGGAATATTACTCAGCCACAAAAGGAATGAGGTTCTGACCCCTGCTACAACATGGAGGAATCTTGAAACATTATACCATGTGAAAAAAGCCAGACACCGAAGGCCACATGGTGTATGCTCCCATTTATAGGAAACGTCTGGAACAGCCGATGTCCAGGGACGGAATGTGGTGTGCGGCGGCTCAGGCTGGGTGGGAGGAGGGACGCAGGCGGTGATGGCTAAGGGGTTCCGTCTTCCTGTGGGGTGAGGGAGGCACAGCTCTGTGACTGTCCTGAGAGCCTGTGAACTGCATACTTTGAAAGGGTGAATTGTATGGCATGTGAACTATAATCTCGATAAAGCTGTTAAAAAAGGAAGGAAGAAAGAAAAGAAAAGGAAAGTGTAAAGTCGCCGCTGATTATGGAGTGAACGTTCCAAAAGAGCAAACGAGTAAGGCAACAGGAAGTTAGAAAACAAGTTTTTGCTGGTTTGAATGTATTATGTCCCCTCAAATGCCACTATCTTTGATGTAATCTTGTGGGGCAGATTGATTGGTCTTTTTGATTAGGATGTGACCTTTTGATTGGCTGTTTCCATGGAGATGTGACCCACCCAACTGTAGGTGGTAAATAATAAGATATTTACATGGAGGCGTGGCCCCACCCATTCAGGGTGGGCCTTGATCAGTGGAGCCATATAAATGAGCTGATGAGCAGAGGGAACTCAGTGCAGCTGTGAGTGA